>JACXGK010007379.1:0-25490 GCA_016801125.1 Novumbra hubbsi | reverse complement strand
CCCCACCCAGACATGTAGAACTGTACCTTGAGTGCTCTTCGCAGCCCTCCTCCCATCTCTTCCTTGCTGAGGAATTCTATTTTGGCACAGAGACCTTTCTGAGCCCAGGAAGACATGCTGTTGTTGATGGTGTTGGGAGAGCTCTCTTCCAGACGATACACTGTCACCGGCTCACCTACACAGGGCAACATTAAGACAGACAGAAGTGTGTGTGTGTGATATGGTTTCTGTACACCTATGAGGATGTGATGCAAAGGTTAAGAAATTGAACATTGTGTGGACATTGTGCCACCTACCTCTAGGCACTGAAGTAAATTGGGATATTTAATACTGTATCTTCTAGGTCAGTGGTTCTCAACCCATTCTTCAGGGAACCCCACCCACTCTGGGTATTTGAACTACCCTTTAGCTAGCACACATAATCCTCAAGCCCTTGATTAGTGTATCTGCTGTGCTTGTTCAGGACTGCAGCTAAGATATGGAATGTCTGGGGTTCCCTGACAAATGGATGGAGGACCACTGTTCAAGGTGGCACTGACATTAATTTGGAAATGCAATACTGTATTTTACCTCTAGGTGGCACTGGGGTGAAGGGGATGCTCTGAGACAGCCTCATCAGGTTGTTACGCTCTACAGCTACAGGGAAGTAAACAAACATACACAAGCATATAGTAAAAAATACACTTGGAGAAGGAGGCCACAGTAGACTCAAAAAGTCCCAAATTACATACTCCATGCAGTTGTTGTTGTGGCAGTATTCTTTAAAGCAGTGGTTCTCAACCCATTCCTCAGGGAACCCCAGCCAGTCCTGGTATTTGAACTACCCTTCAGCTAGCGCACAATCCTCAAGCCCTTGATTAGTGTATCCGGTTGTGCTTGTTCCGGGCTGCAGCTAAGAATGTCTGGGGTTCCCTGAGGAAAGGGTTAAGAACCACTGCTTTAAAGGATGTGTTTTTCCCCCAAATCCAATCCCATAATACATTGACAATGTAGTCCAGCTGCAAAGACGTCAGGGGACTCTTGGGTGTCCCTTCCAATGCATAGTTACCGTTCTCTACAGTTGTGGCAGTTGATTACATAAAATAAAGATATCAAATAATCCCAACTGTTTTTGTTTGAAAAGTACCCATTTCTTTAGTCAAAACAATGATACTTTAGACAAAAATATTATTTGCCCATAAACTTTCATTAAAATAAGAAATGTTTTCCACAAGTGGCGTTTGTATTTTGAGTACACAGTATTCTCACCTGAGTATTGGTAGCTTTCCACGGTCTTGAACGGGAAACCGATTGCTACAGTAACAAAACAAGTTGTTTAAATACAACAATATGATGGGTTACAGCGTGTGTACCTAACATAATGACATGTTTTCTTGCAAGCGCTCTACATCTAATTAAAGCAGACAATAATGTTATAATGTTTTAGGTATAAAACGTGAGAATACATTTTAAAAAATCTAATTCATAGAAGTGAATACATTTAATGGTACAATACTAGCTCTCAGTAGTATTGTAAGTATTAAGTAGTTAAATATAGTTCAGTTAGATGTATACCAAACCAAAATATGGATGCAATAATTTGAAAGACTTATATTTTTTACTGCCCAGTACAGAATACAGAGATCCAGCGGTAAAGTGCAGACTTTGCCAGCATAGCAGTGACCGTCATTGGCCCACAGAAGTTTGTTAAGAACTGTAATCATGTTGTGACTCCAGTGAAGATGATAAGCATGCAAATGAGCTTCCTTGAGACCGTTTCTGACAGCTTATGCAGACATTCTTTGACTGTGCTGTCCTACATTTTCATCAGCCTTACAGGTGGCCTGTCTTAGACGTTCCCATAGGTGAAAAAGCTGGATGTGGATGTCCTGTGTTTGTAAGTCCGCTCAGACATACTGCCATTGAAACAATGGCTTATCACCTAATGAAACATGACTTGTCCAAAACCCTGCATTTTTGTTCAGTATAGTTTAAGAGGAAGGGATTTCCAAATTAGTTTTAATTAAGAAAAGTAAGCTTATAATAATTAGTTAGAATTAATTCAGAGGATAAATAATGGGTAATTCACAGTGTGTTAGAAGCAGTTAACAAGATAGTTTGCCATGGTTTATAGGCATTAGAAGGCTTTGTCTATGAGTTAAACGTAATCAAAGGGAGAGTTCCCTTCACAATGAGTTTAAATGATATTTTACAGCCACTCACAGTCCTTCCTGTTCCCCTGGTAGGTGTGTCTACAGAGACAAACTGGCGCTGAGAAGAATAACAGATAAAGGGATGATTACACCCGTCGGTGACGCATAACCCTAGCGGTAGTCATCCTTGTTCATTTCAGATAATGTGATCAGGAATCTTGATGTTACGGTATTAGAAAGTTCAACTAGATACATACCAGAGTGGCCAAAATGTGTCCCAAAAGGCCACACAGATTTTATTATGTTGCCAATTCCATTTGAATTCCAATTTCTTGAACTAAAATAGAACTGTCCCCATCTCTGATACAGTATTGACTAACTGGTTGAATGTCTTATAGGCAACATCCTAAAACAACTTGTTGAAAGTCTTAGAGATAACATCCTAGAACGACTTGTTAAATGTCTCAGAGACCACATCCTAGAATGACTTGTTGAATGTCTTATAGACAACATCCTAGAATGACCCGTTGAATGTCTTATAGACAACATCCTAGAATGACTCATGAATGTCTTAGAGATAACATCTTAGAACGACTTGTTGAATGTCTTGGAGATAACATCCTAGAGCGACTTGTTGAATGTCTTAAAAACAACATCCTAGAACATCTCGTTGAATGTCTTAGAGACAACATCCTAGAACGACTTGTTGGAGGTTATGTCCATTTAACAGTGAACGGTGGGGGCAGGGTTATAGATCTACCCCAATGCCACAATTCAGAATCAAACCTCTGTCCTTGGTGGTGTCCCTGCCATCTCTTCCAGGAGGAGCCCCCGACTGAAAACCAGGGCCTGAAGACGGGCCTGAAGAGGTCCTCTGGTCAGGTTGTATCCTGGGCACCACGACAGGGGCCGGGGGACAGCCTGGGAGTGGCCTGTTCCTGGTAGCGTCAGACAGCAGCAAGGGGCCGGCCTGACGGGTGGTTTCAAGAGCCAATGGAAGCTCGGCTTTTCCTCCCTGCTCACCTATCAGAACGGCTTCAGGTCCTCCCTCATAATAGCAAAACGCCCCATTCTCATACACCTTCCCTTGTGCCCGCCTCTCCATCTCACACCTGCCTTTTGTACCTCCCCTTTCACTCCTCCTTTCAAACTCACTCCTCCCCTGCCTCCCACCCCTATCCTGCCCCTTCTCAGCGCTAGCAGGGAAGTATTTGGGCCGAGCGACGTCGGAAGTCTTGGACACAACCACAACAACGGGGAACAAGCAGCTAGAGACCTCCTCTTTGTCATGCTTCACTATTTCCTTCTCCTCACACTTACCAGCTGATGCGTTGAACTCCACAAGAGTAGGGCCTTTGTCTGGCAGAGCCAGGTTGAGTTGTGGGTGGCTGGGGCCAAAGGGCTGAGAGGTGGTTAAGCTTACGTGGGCGCCAGCCTCAGGACACGGTACGCTGGGTAGGCTGGAGGGACAGCCAGAGAGGCCTGGCTTCTCTGAAAGGGTCAGTACCTGATAAGAGAAGCACTCTACGGGACCGACAGAAGACACTGAAGCGAAGCTGAGGGAGCTGGCACTGTGACGGGTACTGGCTGTGGTACTTCCACCAGTGGAGGATTCAGTTTCTATGGCAGCAGTAGCATGCTGGGCCGGCCCCGCCCAACCATCTTCCTGCTCTGGGGGGCTGAGCTTCTGTGGGGGATGTGGGTCTAGCACCATCCTCAGCACAGACGGTACCCCAGGTTCCATACAAAGGGGGCTACTCCCTAGCCCCAGTGTCTCTAATCCAGATTCCATCGCACTACCTAGAGAATCAGCCCAGTCCATCGCCCCAGATGCCATGGGAGAGGATGAACCAAAGAAGGCCCCCACACTCTGTTTGGCCCCCTTGGAATGGGGCTCAGCGCAGTGGGTAGAGTCCTGGGAGGTGGGAACCAGATTTGGGGCAAAGTTGTTAGACAGACTGAGCTCTCTGGTGATCTGGTTGTGCACCTTGCTGCCCTCTGAGGCCCTTTGGGCAGTCAGGGTCTTCAGGGTGTCCACAGTCAGAGCCGACAGGTCCTGGAGGTGCCCAATCTGGGAGTCCAGTGTGTGTAGGGAACGCTTGATATAGTTCACCTTATTACCGACCTCCTTTATCTGGACACACATGGTCTCAACCCTTCAAAGAGAAAAGAAAAAACCTACATAAATTGAATATTGAACTTTGTTCATACTGGATGTTGTCATAGAGTTCAACATGCAGTATTCATTAAACCTGCTAATTGTCTGTTATAAAGAAACTATACTGTATTGCTTTTCGATTAAGGGTAAAAAAAACTGTGGTGAACTGTAACTATGGTAACAGTCACCGGTCTGAGGTGAGGCGGATGCGCTCTTCACTCCCTGAGTGGAACTTGTCATCTTTCTCATGGAAGTACTTCTCCACACACTGCTCCTCAAAGTCATGGAGCTTCTTCCGATCCTCCTTAGTAAGAAACAACTCTGGAAGGAGGATTGAGGGAGGGTTAGGGTTAGGGTTGGGGGGAACCGAGAAGGTGAGAGAGAACTAGAAAGGCATCCATTTCTAAATAAAATGTTCCTCTATTAAAAAGTGGCTCTCAAAAGTATGCACCCCTTGGATATTTTTAAATTTTATTCTTTTACACTGATGTACTCAATTGTGTAAGCAATTGTCAAAAATGATAAAATGGACTTTTGTGTTGATCAGTGGAAAAACTCTTCATTTACTTAATTTTAAAAGGAAGAATTAATTAATTAATTAAGGAAGTGAAATTAACCATTTTACTACAGGTGTCCCCCAGGGCTCAGTACTAGGTCCTCTCTTGTTCTCTTTGTACACCATGTGGATCGGTAAGTTTTTTAATTTTTTGGAGTTAAAGTAGAGTTCTGTCACTTACTTGGTCCATAAGAGTGACTGTCCTTCTTCCTCTTGCGACAGATGCAAGAGAAGAAGGAGACAAGATGGGAGAGGAGGATGAGAGGAGGTGGGAGGACTGGCTTCTCATGGTAGGCCATGACGAAATGATACCGCTGATACTTCCACACCAGTTTACTGATTGACTGCACTTGGATGTACACATTACTGGGGAAAAGTAAAAAGTGGAAGGAATTATTATTATTGAAATATATTATAAAGATCATCACGACAATTGTAATAATGTATTATGTGAACAGTAAAGGTGTGTGTGTATAATCTTACTTGAAGAAGGCAATGAGAAGGTTAACCATCAGTATATATTGGACAAAGAGGTAGACTGCTTGTAGTAAAGGAGTGATCCAGACTGTATGTGTACATAGGTGGTTTGAACCACTATTATTGACACACACTGTGGACAAATGGGACTGCATTAGACACCCACAAAAACACCCACATTTATCCTACTCAATGTCTCTATAACGTTATCCTCTCCACCCAGCTCCAAATTTCTAGTAGCTAATCTTCTTAATGGACCAGTTCCCTTTAGGTAGGTAATCTAATATAACACCTACCCAGTTGGCTCTCTTGCACAGCCATCTACTGAATATTTTTATAATATTAGATTTTTAATATCAGGCCTTAAAATGAAACTTTCATGGATTGTGTGCATTGCACTGAGCAGGCCGATTCACTCAATGTTCAATCGCGCACTAGCATCATAAAACTATCATCCACTTCAAAGCCCTAAGTCGTCTACAAAAATAAACACTTAACTATTCTACGTCCTGTTTCGCCAGGCTAACTGGGACAAACAAAGGCTGCCAGCCTGGATTCTAGGTGGACACCGTTTCTCATGTACTGTCCGCGGCCCCCCGTGCTGGGTAACTACAACCCTCTCGCCAACGGTAGGTCACCGAGCACGCCCAGTGCTGGCACACGTCATGCCTGAGGTGTGGGAGCACGCAGAGGAGGCCCAGCATGCACAGAGACCCGCCTGCATCCTGACGGCCCTGCTATGTGAGTTCCAGCAGGAAGACGGAGGGCCGCATCCTATCGCCAGCTGTTCCCGGCCCCCTGAAAGGGGCCCCTACACTGTCGCTGAGAAGGTTGGCCCAGTGGAATACTCCAGCACCACTAAATTGTTAGATCGACATTGTGTAACGACAGACTATTAATGGTCTGTTCCTGGCTACTGGCAATACCTCCACTCACAGTAGGCTGACTTGCCTTGTTACAAAACCTATCCAGTAGGCCCTAGAAGCTAAGCACTTCTAGATACTTCCTCACACAGTCCTTAGATCTTAAGCACTTTATACGATTGGCACGAATTGAACAGGCACATTAAGACAGAAAAAAGATCCCTAGACTCCAAACGTTTTTTTGAACGATTTCTAATCAGCTTATTTTTCAACAGCGAGAATAGTTAAGGAAACCGTTTCCCTGTATCAGGCTCATCTACTTTACCATCAATTTCATAGGCATACACTTCCCCATACATCATCCAGTACGGCTGGAAGACCACGTCTTTGAGCAGCTTCCAACTGGGCTCCTCGTTTGGGTACAGGATGGCTTTTCGGGGCACGCCATAACTCAACAACACCACCGCCATGATCACCACAATATGAAACATATTGGCCACCTGGTGGAAAATATATACATTTTAATTATCCTATGATTTCTAATTTAATTCCAAAGTAGTTTAATTCCTAGTTTAGCACTATTGTAAATGAGATGAATTAAACATTTAGATAAACGTTAATATATAACAGGGATTAAAAAGTAGTTTGGAGTAAAAAAAACGCTCACCATTTTACCAATCATCATCACATATGGTCCCGCCTGCTGGTTGACTGCCAGTATGTCTAGGAGTCTTACATACCAGAAGATGATATTCAGGCAGTACACAGTCCGTCCTGAGACAATTACATCTTGATGTACTATCCTTATTCCAAAGCCCACAAAGAAGGTGGTAATAGCCAGGAAGTCTGAGAGGTTAAAATAGTCACTGAACCACACTTTGATCTTCTGGCTGATCTTCCCAGCTTCAGACATAAGACACATCTATAAATAGATGAGAAACAGAACAGTGAGCAGGAGACCAGTGCATTGGGTGAACTGAAAGGTAAAAAGTAACGATAGGATGTAGACGAAGATATCAAAGGTAAATTTAATATGGCATAAGTGCTTCTTTGTTTAAATTATAAAACTAGACTCAGTAGCTAGAGTATTAGACTATTCATAAGTCCAAGAGACACAGAAAATGGTATTCCCTTATTAACTGCAACTATATCCCCATGTGCATCACCAAAGTGTCCTTCATGGCGGAGTTGCAGAAAGAAAAAACTCACATCAAATCCTACGTGCTTGAGCTCATAGATAAAGTGGAAAAGTAATGTATAAAGTGACGAGACCAAAACAGCTATTTGAAAATGTTCCAACTCCTACTAACTTTTCAAAATTTTTATGTACTTATCAAACTCTTGAATAAACAAATCAGGTGAAATGTCTCCGTGTCTTGAGGAGAGGTTTGATCTAGATCTTTGACAGGGGACACGTTTTAGCATACCTCTTGTATCTTCTCGATGGCGGACGTGAATATGTAGAGGATGACCACCCATTCCTGAGCAGATGGAAACTCTGGCATCTGGACCAGAACCACAAACGAGTACAGCATCAGGAAGCCCAGATACGCCAGCTATCAGGGAGACAGAACACATTCTTGTTTTTCTCTCCTTGTAAGTAAGATTCCCTGTTTTCCCCCATCCTTAATAAAACTAAACTCAGTTCTAAAACCAATTTTAAGTTTAACCCCAAAATTTAACCACAAAGCTGGAAATTGCCATTTATTCTGTGGGAACAAAATTATGTGGTTTTATTACGTTGTTTGGCTCTGCAGCAGCACCAGAATCTCTATCTCACACACACATACATTCCCACAGTTCACAAACCTAACATTGGCAAGTGGTGCTATATTGGGGGAATGAGGTCAGGGAACCAGTAAAAGAGGTAACATCTAGGGTTTCTCACCGTGTTGAACCAGAACTTGACAATGGGGGCGTGGTAGAAGGCGTAGAACTTGGTGGTCAGAGGAAGTCTCCGGGAGCGGACCTGTATCTCCACCTCGTCCTTTATCACCACGTTGTCATTCGCCCTCGCCTCCTCGAACACGTCCTGATTAAAACCACCACGTGGGATGAGGCACGTTAAATAGACACGCCCATCGGATACGAGGTGAAAGACTGCCAGGGGAGGGAGGATGTAGAGGCAGAGGGAGGATGTAGAGGCAGAGGGAGGATATAGAGGCAGAGTGACCTCCCAAACCAACATGTCAGGAACGACTTCAGAACAGATTAGAAATAGATTTGTTCCCTCCCCTGGCCTCTTTTTGCTTCGCCGTTTTTTACGATTTGCTGTACTTTTGGAGCCTTTGTTTATGGCACTGTTACAGACGTTTTGATGCTAAGCATTCACTGTCAGTGTGTAGGCAAATGGCAAAAACTGTAATAAAACACCCTCCAAGGCCCTGAACGTTCACTTTCGAAATACTTTTGGATGTTCAGTGTAAATGACCAGGCTGAAAACACAAAAATATTGTGTAAACTGGACCATCAGAATTGCAGTAGCAGCAAAATAGGAAAAGACAACATCAACTATATACTAAGAACTAGTAGTCATATTGATCCTGACCATCTGGATGTCTTCAGTTGTGTTCTGGAAGTTGTGTTCACTGTCCTCCATGGTCATCTGATGGGCGTCCTGACTCTGAGGGATGTGGGACATCTCTGCCTTGGATTTATACTCCAGGAGGAGGATCGCAGGAGGAACCAGGATACTGAGGATTACCTAGATACATACACATCATTATCCACTCACACACACCCGCACACTTGACTATACATCATTATGTAAGACATTATATAGGACAGTGTCACCTTGTACCAGACGTTCTTCCTCATGTTGAGTCTTCCCATCCACATGTCTGAAAGGAGTAGCTGGGTACAGGTGTGAGCCACGAAAGGCCGTAACCGTGACGACACAGCCAGCTTCAGACAGGTGCTGTTACTCCAGTTCTTCAGTTCATAGGTCAACAGCTTCATGGCCATGGTTTCATCCTGTCTGAACGACTGCTCTAGGAGGTCCACCGCTAGGGTGCCAAATTCCCTATAAAATAATGACTAATGTGTTTGTAATGTGTGATACTTATCTTCTTCTGATTGTAATGTGAGATAATTATCTTCCTCAGTTCGTAATGTGTGATACTTATTTTATTATGTTTGTTATGTGTGATACTTATTTTATTCTGTTTGTTATGTGTGATACTTACTTTGAGTAGTCTTTGAGTTCCTCTGAGGTGTCGTCCACCACGTCACTCTTCTTGGCCTCGTAGCCCATGGAACGACAGAGCTTACAGGCCACCAGTGCCTTGGCCATGCTCTCTTCTCCATGCTGCCAGAAGAACAGGGACATCTTCTGCCTTTTCATCAAGACGGCCCACACTAGCAGCTCGTTGAACGGGTAGGGAAAACTATCCGCTATCTCCTCACTGGCTTTTTCATTAGACTGGTCTGTTGCCAACTCCAACTAGGGGATACATGTGAAATGGAGGAGTTCACCTGTGTCACACTGTCCAAACCTAAATGATTTAGGCTCTCAGACTTGCATGATCTCAAATGGACCAGAATGATGGATTTTCTCGCACATGAGTGTCTTGTCCCAACACCAACAACACCCAGTAACACTCAGCAGGGGGTTGTGTTTCCTGGATATACCTTGGGTTTGTATGGCTGTGTAGTCTTGATGAGGTGCTTGGTCCTTTCCTTCTTGTCTGCCTGGATATTGACAGACTCTTGGAGGTTATTATAAACAATCCTAAAGCGTTTCCTGGTGTAGTTGCATCTGTACGTCCCGCCCATCAAGGACTCAATCACCAGGCCAATGTCAATCAGTGTGATCTTGTAGTTAGGGGGGAGGTTACCCTGGAAACATCAGAATGACAGTTATTTAAGACATACTTACATACTCAAACTATGTTGACAATGAACAATGGTTGACAGTATCAGAGATATACCTGTTTGACATCCCTTATGAGGTGGAAGAGTGTTGGGTTGGTCAGTGATTGCTTCTGGAACAGAAAAGGCACACACAGACATGGTACTCAGCATGACCATGGAGCAATGGACAGTTTAGAACCAACGTCACTAGAATGTTGGACTCAAAATGTTAATATAATGTGATGAGAACAGTAATTGTACAAATATAAATGCCACAATTCCCTCATTCATCAATATTGACAATAATGGGGAAAGTTGACTTGCCACCTGAACTGAATTAAGTTAAGCTTAACTTCACATGCTTTAAGACAAGAATATAGGCCCAAAAGGTCCAGAAACATGCAAGAACTGAAGACCTGTCCAAATGCATTTGCAACCCTAAAACCAGGGGCTGTGTACAACATGTGCAGTCATTTCTAAATGGTTCATCTTACATGGACGAATAACAATCTGTACTTTAAGTCCCTTGTATCATTTTATAGCGTCCACTGTGTCATTTCCAAATTATTTTGGAAAATGATACAAGTGTTACCATGTTGTACAGCTCCTCCAGCCGTGTGATGGTAAGGAACCTGTGCATGCTGACTCCGTTTTCAATCAGTAGCTTCACAAAATCCACACGGTCCATCACTAAGGCATCCAGCATGGCCTGTTCCAACGAACCCATCTACGCAGGCACACACACAAACTTAAAGAGCAAGGATCTAACATTACCAGCACTAACAAGAGATGGTTTTACATTGTAGTTAAATATACCAAACAAGTTGAGATTAGACTGTAGTTAAATGACCACTGATACTGGAGTGACATGTTTAGGGGTTATTTGGGGTGTAAACATATGATTTTCACTGAATCTGACAATAGTCAACTGGGCATATATAAAAGACACAGCCAGACACATGCAAACAGCCAGAGACACTGTGAAAAATCCAGTCCACAAGCAACAAACACAGACAGATCGACAGAAAGTTGTACCAGTAACTGCTGTTTATAAACAAACACTGACAGAAAGACGTACCAGTAACTGCTGTCCGTAGACAAACACATGATTCTTAGCAATGTCCACGCGGTCCCAGGCGAGAGTCAGAACCAGCTGGTCAAACGCAGACGCTTTGGTGCCTGTAGGAAGACACACACACAGGTGTGTACAGACATATGGACATACCACAGAAATAATGTTTCAAATAAGTAAAAAACCCACTGTAAATAATGTTTCAAATAAAGGGCCAATAACACACAACACATCTGTAACTGTCCGAATGGTTTTGAAGTTCATTATACTGTATTTATCTATCTATTAGAAATCTCTGTTCACACAAACACATGCATACAAACATACACGCACACACTGCACAAACTCTACAAACACACCTTTAAGCAGTGCCCTTAGTATGGCTAAATCAATGTCCTGCTGGTCCTCAGAACTGATATGGAAAACAGTGATCTGTGATTCCATGGGAGAAAAGAGAGAGATCAGTAAAATAATAAAACATTTGAAAATATATGAGAAACAGAATTAGTATTAACAGTGACTCGCAAATGTATTCACCCTCTGCCTTGGAATTCAAACTAGTGAAAATAGATATATTTAGTACCGTTCATAGTTTTTTCACTGATCAACTCAAAGAAATCCATATTGTGATAAATACAATCTACAAATGATTCTAATTATTTTAATTGATTATTAAAAGAAAAAGTTAAAATAATTGATTACATAAGTATTTACCAGGTTCAGCTTGGTACTCAAATATTGACTGAACAGATACTAGTCTATTTGGATACGTCTCCATCAGCTTAGCACATTCTTGACCATTCTTCTTTGTAAAATTGCTCAAGCTCCAATGGGGACCTTTTAGTGAAGAACAATTCTCAATTGGATTGAGATCTGGGCTTTGGCTGGCCACTCAAAGACATTCCCCCTTCTGAAGCCACATACTGCTTCAGATGGCTGTGTTCTTTGTGTTGTTCTCTGACTGAAAAATGTATTGTCTCCCCAGTCTGAAGTCGAGGATCCGGTTTTCTTGAAGGATCTCAGTGTATATTTCTTCATTCATCCTTTCCTCAATCCTGACCAGTCTCCCAGTCCCTGCCTCTGAGAAGCATCCCCACTGCATGATGCTGCCACTACCATGGTTTAAAGTAGATCTGTTTTTGAAGCCTGCCCTGGGCAATACCTTGGAAATGTACTTATATCCTACCCTGATTGGTGCTTTTGAATAACCTTATTCTGGATTTGCAAGAAATATTCTGTCATGTTATAGATTTTATTAGCTATTTGTACCAACCAACTGTGGGACCTCCCAGAGACAGGTGAATGTAACCTGAAATCATGTGAAACACCAACTGGACACAGATGGACTCTATTCGTGATGTAATTTCTAAAGACATGTAGTTGTACCACCTCTCATTCAAGTGTTTCATATCGAAGTGTGTGAATACTTATGAAACAATTTTTTGTTTGTGATTAACTTTGAAGAATGTACAGATTTCAGGGCCACTGTATCTTTACAATTACAATAATAAGACACTGAACTAAGGATTCAGTTTGGTAATCACTAAATATAGAGTCAGCTGTGTACCAGTTTTTTGTTCTTCATACATTCCATGAGGGTCTGGAAGAGGTGGCTAGCATCACCGTGGCTGAAGTTGAACATCTTTTTTATTGTAGTGATGATGTCTGTCTCCAGACCATCAGGTAGGCCCCTGAGGAGTTAAATAATTTCACGTTAAACAAAGATAATCCCTCTAAGAGCAGGTCTCCACTAAACCTTAGACAGCAATAACAAGCAATGAGAACACAGTAACAGTTAGAGGAATTGGTCAGAGGGATATATATGGGTGTGTGTGTGTCTCACCCCCCCTCCTCCGTCTGTTTGTGGACGTAGGCCAGTATGTCAGCAGCGCGGCCAGTCCCCTCACAGACCACCACGGGGACAGGGGGACTCTCCTGAAGGTACTCCAACACAGTCAGGACCACGTTGGGACCCCCCTCCAATATCAACGCTACGACAGGAACACCCTGACCAATACCTGGTGAAGGGGAGGGATGCATTAATACAGAAGGATACACTCTTGGCATTGTGGGTACACCTAGATCATGTGTTCTATTTGTCTTTGTTTACGATGACAACAGGAAGGGAAAAGGGTTAACCTTGTGTCACAGGGTTTGATGGCAACGAGAAGGGAAAAGGTTAACCTTGTGTCACAGGGTTTGATGGCAACAAGAAGGGAAAGGGTTAACCTTGTGTCACAGGGTTTGGTGATAACCGTATGGGAAAGGGTTAAACCTTGTGTCACAGGGTTTGGTGATAACAGGGAGGGAAAGGGTTAACCTTGCATCTATATGTGTATGGGTGTGTCTTTGTCTCTCACGGGCGTGTATCCTCTGCAGGTTGATGTGTTTCTCAAGCTTGCGACGTAGTTTGACCTCGGCCCCATACTTCCCCTCCGTCCCATCATCCACCAGCAGGAAGTGGGAGTGGAGGTTGTTCAACACATTCATCTTGGACAGAGGGTTCAGTAAAGTCTGGTAGGGGGCTACTACCTGGAAAACACACACAGCAAACACAAATACAAACACCCAACAAACAGTCTGCTTGAAAAGAAGCCATCGCGTCCCCATAAAGGGACCGCAGCCAGAAACACCAACCATACTCTGACTGGACCGCAAATATTTCTGACCGCTTAAAAGGATCCTAGTCATGTTGGAGTGCTTGTGGTATAATAAAACATCAAATATTGATGTGTTTGTATGTAAATAAGTGTGCACATGCTACTCACATCTCTCCCGATGAGGTCGTTGCGATTTTCGATGACCCCCCATGGAGCGATTCCGATGGTACAGATCTTCTTCGATGATCTAGAACAGTGCTCCTTCAGCGCGTCACCCACATGCTTGGCCACACCTGGAGGTCAGGGGTCAAATACAGCCAATCAATACCAGGTAATGGATTCCAAGTCTAGTTGACTGGACAGTGTGGCAGATTATCACCATAAGGGCCAGTGGGCTGTGCGTAGAAAACCTTAACTGGAATGTCGGTTCGCAGTGAGATTTCATGTTAGATTTGCATTTGGCACTAGGTTCTGACCACATGAAGACGCTAAGATACCTCCCTGACCTGTATTCACCCCTCCCGTCAATATCCACGCCCCAGTGGTGACCGCAGCTTTGATCAGGCCCTTTCCCACCACCTGTTTGATGCGGGGGTGTAGGTCAAAGTTCTGGATGCCTCCGTGTACAGAGATGAGGATCTTCGGAAGCTCCATCTGCCACTCCTTCAGCATTAGCCGCAGAATACTCTCTGGACGGCTGTCGTGGGACAGACGAACATACTGGGGAGAGGAGAGGATGAAGACTCAGCAACAAACATCATGTTGTACAATGTTGTGCTTCTGTTACTTTGTATAACAGAATAGCTGGCAGAGTCTAAAATGTGACATAGTTCATGATCTTTCCCTCCGGAAAGAGCCACTGCATCATTAGATGTAAGGCTATGTTAAATTTTGAGATTATTAGAAGTTTGTATGGATCAGGGGGTACTTTTTCACATTTGAAAAACACCTTGACTTTCAGCTCAGCTTGTGAATGTAAAAAAAACGAACCTCAAACATTATGCCAGTCCTGAAATAACAGAAGGAAGGCCTCACCCCTGCCACTTCCACGAGTGGTTGCTGCAGGATATTGGTAACACCTAAACTGGGAACTTGTGAATTATTGTTATGTACACAACTTTAGTCATTTTGTGTGTGTGTGTGTGTTTGAACTATGTGTATGGTAAAAGTGTTTGCACCAGTGCGTACGCTATGCTCCCCCCTACCTTGGCTCTGTAGGAGTGTGACCCCCCCTGGAAGTTAACGATGCCGTATGTGTCTGTAGGACTCTCCTGGGTGTGTTTGTCCACGGTCCACTCCTCCACCTCTGACCGACCCCCACCCAGGGTCACGTCGGAGTACTTCATGGCCAGACTGGCAGTGAAACCAGCATGCTGCCGTACAAGCCGGCCACAGCAGCACCTGGAGAAAAGGGGGCAGAGGGCACAATATTATCACCAACACAGGTACAAGCCGGCCACAGCAGCACCTGGAGAAAAGGGGGCAGAGGGCACAATATTATCACCAACACAGGTACAAGCCGGCCACAGCAGCATCTAGGAGGAGTTAAAACAGACAGCAGAATATTATTACCAACACAAACATTATAAACTATAAGAAGCACAATCAGATTTTCCCTTCAAGAGACGAACAGACGTTAATCTCGGCCTTCCTCTCTCAGTCATAATGTGTTCTTCCTGACACACAAATCCGGAAGTAAATTGTTTCCTATAATGGGTGGTGGTACAGTGGAGTTCAGTGGAATACTGATACTGGAACATAGATGTGGACTTGTTTGTCTTAGTACAGGTTTAACAATTAGTTTTGTCATGGCGCAGGCTCACGTCGGGGATAGAGTTAAGGATGGAAACTCACCTTACCAACTGCTGGCATCCTGGAAGGCATCTGAAACAAAGACAAAAATAAAACAGAGATAACGAATTAAGTATTTTATTGTATATACACTAATATACACCTTCAATTGTAAACTGAGAATTCTATACATACCTCAGACATTTTCCATCTCAAAGGTAATGAGAATCTATTCAACATTTCGTCAGGCCAATTCATTACCCTAAATGAGGCCTCTCCTCCTGGTTACACTAGTAAATTAACTCCAGCCCACAAAGGCAGAGGCGCAGATAACATGAGACCAAATTGTTTCATTTTACTTTTGTATTTTCTGTGATTCTAGTAATAAATTCTATGCAGCCTACGCCATCGCTTTTTATACCTACATACTGTTTCTATGTCTCCTAGGATGTATACAGCACTGGAATCCTATCACGCCTTGCATTCACGGCAGATAATAGGAACATTGTTAGGGACTTTTTCAGCCAGAATGGATTAAATTAAATAGTAATACAACAAGAGAAACAGAAAAGTTTCAGCAGGTGCATTGATCAGATATCCATGTGGTTGGGTTTTGAATTAGTGAGGCGTAATTTGCAATTCAGTCACTAGTAGCATAGAATTAAAATGATTGGTGGCAAAAGAAATGTTTTTAAAGTAACCCTTGTGACATATCTACAGTCACAGAGGGCATGGTACTATTTGAATAGTAGATGCTGACGTAAAGTTTGGATCTGTCTGAAAGGGATTTGTATATAAGTCGGTAACAGAGTAACGTCATGTATGTACCAAGCGCCAGTTAATCACAGTATAAAGGTCACACTGATGACTTACTCTGGATGAATGTATCTGCTTAAGTGCTGAAGTTGCCATTGGTTACAAAGTGGATGGTGGAATGGTAAGTGAGATACAATTTAGTCATGAGATTTAGGTGGCAAACCTGTACACTACATGACCATAGTTGAGGACTGACAGGATATTCATCTTTACAAGGGTATACTTACTAGCCTGGTATAATGACGCCTTGTAGCAGAATGCAAAGCCCAATTTTGTATTTAGTATTACCCAAATGGCTGGTGATTTTGTGCATTGAATTGTATGGAACCGTTTACACAGTACAAACAAGGTTTTCTAAAGTTAATTTGGGGAACATTTATTCAAATGTTTCTGGTTACATTTATTCATTTGCTAACTTAAATAGCAACATTCTCAATAGATTGAGGGTCATTGGGTGTTTACAATAGTCTAAAAGGTTGTTTATTCACTGTAACCTAGGAGATAATGTGATTCACTGTCACTTGAAATGGATTTGTCATCTTAGCTGAGGGTGTCTCTCTGTTGCGACTGTTGGTACGAACTTCAATTGAATGCCAGATGTTAAATTGTCTCCCTCCATACTGTTTATGTTACTGTTTCTTTTTGTTGTAAATGCCAGTGCATTGTGGCTCCTGTTAGAAAGAGAGGAATGCCCTCACAAACAGGCCCTACTCTAGACACACCTGGGGAGGTCTTTTGACACAGGAAGTATCTGGACACATTCCCTCTTGGTGAAAGTGCTTTCTATCCAGCGTTTCTGGGACTGTGAAGGAAGGAAACAAAAATCATCAATTCATTTTCATGACTTAAAAAACATGACTCAAATACCTTGAAACAATCTGATTTGTCAGTCATTTGTATAACCGTGAAGTCCCCAATGTGGGGTTCAGAACCAGACACCATCCCCAGTGGAGACAGACTAAATCCCCCTCGTTTTTAAAATGTAGGTACAGGTTCAAAGTTCACTATAAAAGTACACGGAAAGTTCCAAATACATTACACCAGAAATTAAATCAGATAGTGTACACATTTGTTTACTGTATTTTTATTGACGATAAGTAACTGTCTTACACCACTGTAAACCTACACAGCACAATATTATACAAAACCACATTAATACAAAAAAAGGAAAATAATGTATTGCACTGTAACACAGTAAAGCTGGAATGCTACACTAAAGACATCACCTCACTGGATGTCCTGTCTGTCTAGCTAAAGTTTGTCATGGACATCACACCTGCTATTTTGTCTTACAATGCAACAGGGGGACAATCTTCCTATATGCTGTAACCATCCCCTGCAATGTTCTGCTTTGATCAATTTAGCGGATGTCACACAACATTCCATGTTACTCTAAATGATATTCATGGTATACATTTTTGCAGGTTTTCCTACTTACAAAGCATGTAGAGGTCTGTCATTCAACTGTGAGAGACAAAATCTAAAACAAGAATCCAGAAAATCACATTGTATGATTTTTGAGTAATTAATTTGCATTTTATTGCATGACATAAGTTTTTGATCACCTACCAACCAGTAAGAATTCCGGCTCTCACAGACCTGTTAGGTTTTCTTTAAGAAGCCCTCCTGTTCTCTACTCATTACTTGTATTAACTGTACAATGCTCTGAAGAGAGCTGGGACCACAGTCTCAAAGAAAACCATTAGTAACACACTACGCCGTCATGGATAAAAATCCTGCAGCGCACGCAAGGTCCCCCTGCTCAAGTCAGCGCATGTCCAGGCCCATCTGAAGTTTGCCAATGACCATCTAGATGATCCAGAGGATGAATGGGAGAAGGTCATGTGGTCTGATGAGACAAAAATAGAGCTTTCTGGTCTAAACTCCACTCGCCGTGTTTGGAGGAAGAACTTAAAAATCATACAATGTGATTTTCGAGATTTTTGTTTTAGATTCCATCTCTCACAGTTGAAGTATACCTATGATAAAAAATTACAGACTTCTAAATGCTTTGTAAGTAGGAAAACCTGCAAAATCAGCAGCGTATCAAATACTTGTTCTCCCCACTGTATATGCCGGGGAGATTGTGATGCTAGAATGGATTATTTCACATGAGATAATTTACACAATGAAATAATTCACACGTTCTGGAGATTGCAACATATTTAGTTTTGATCAGCAAGATATATTCAATTGTTTTTTGTGCAAAGTAAAACACAGTTGTACTGACTCATGTGGTAAAACATTAGCAATTTGTTTAAAAGAATGAAAAATTAAGATCTGTTATAAACAAGTGCCCAGTGATTTGGAGGTTTGCTTAAGTTGTATTGAAGAAAATTCATATATATTCACTATCATTTGAGAATTGTGCCAAAGCAAATAAGAAAACCTATAACATTTTAAATCAAACAAGCTGTTATTCACTAGTGGAAAACAATTGCTTGTTGATAGTTCCTAGATTTCCAAGTGGGATTCATCACTGTAAAATAGGAGTTGGGAAACACAAATACTCTTCTTAGAGCTGGCCGTCCAGCCAAACAAAGAGACTGGGAAAGGATAGTCTTGATCAGGGAGTTGACCAAGAACCCCTCTATAAGAGACAGATGAACTTGTCAGAAGGACCACACTCTGCATCACTCAATCAGATCTTTTTCTAGACCAACAACCTAAAGCACACAGACAAGAAATCACTGATGTGGCTTTGGGACACATCTGTACATGTCTTTGAGTGGCACAACCAAAGCCTCAATTTGAATCAAACTGAACATCTGTGGATAGACTCACATATCAATGCTCACAAATGCAGATGCATTAAGGAAGAGTTAGAGAAACTGTTAAAATCCAGGTGTACAAAGCAGGTAGAGGCTTACCATGAAGACTAAAAGCTGTGATCATTAGTAATGAATAAAGTTCTGAATACTTGCACATGAGACTTCAGCATACTTAATTCAGTCTTTCCAAAAGAAAAAAGTTATTATTCAGTATTTTGAATAGATTGATGGCGAAAAATATAGCATGTATAATTTTTTTTCAACACTACACAATGTTTACGGGTCAATAAATGCCCCCAAAAAAACAACTCCCTCCTCAGTTAGCACATCCCATCGACCTAACATTATAGAAGCAACCCGCTGTTCTACCCTTTATTCTACGGCAAATAAACAAAAGCACTTTGGGAAGATCTCGTACCATTCTCTTCAATGTTGAGAGTCAAGGAGAGCTGCGTTGAGGCTTCTGTCCATCAGCTTAGGGTGTTCCTGCCACTGTTAACCTTAGATGGAAGGTCCTGTAGTTGCTAAACAGTCCAACCTAACTGCAGCTCCAACTCAAGGTCACTTTTCTTTTTGTAATGGTGCATCTCCACACTGACACTGCTGCTTGTTGAAGCCAGCTGAGTAAGCCCCTAAGCCCGCAGTCACGTGACTGGGGAGTAACTGGAGGGTACCAAACATGGAAATAGTTACAGATTAATATGATTGATGGATTAATACCCAAATTGACAAAAATACCCACGTTTATTGTCAACCAATGAGTGTTTGCACAAAAGTGTAAGTAAACAGCCATTTCCATGAAAAACAACACTGCCTTTTTCAATAAGTGTTATTTATTTTTTTATTTTTATTCATTTATTTTATTAAGCCAGAGAACTCAATACACTTACTGATGCTTTGGCAGTTAGGTGTGTTGTGTCCAGAGGGCCCTTAACAAGTCCTGATCCTTATCTGCCAGGATGGACTGACAGATATACAGGGCTTCAGACACTATCTGGCCTGATCTTGCATCTGCTACACCAGCTCTCACGGTGGTGTCTTTCCGTCTCGTACACACACTGTCATCACATTCACACAGACAACTGACCTGCTGACACGTGGGAAGAGCAGCTGTATCTGCTCCCTTCGCTCTAATCTGTGTATTCTATCAGCCCCCTGCCTGCTGACACCTTTCACACCTGATCTGTGACTTCATGTCCAATGGTATGTAGGTGCTCCACCAACATGACTGTCATTAATAAACTGTTAATCACCTGCCTGCTATGGTTAGAACAAGGGTTATTGTAAAGGTTTACGGTTTGGGTTATTGTAAAGGTTTACAGTTTGGGTTATTGTAAAGGTGTACGGTTTGGGTTATTGTAAAGGTTTGCGGTTTGGGTTATTGTAAAGGTTTACAGTTTGGGTTATTGTAAGGGTTTACGGTTTGGGTTATTGTAAAGGTTTACGGTTTGGGTTATTGTAAAGATTTACGGTTTGGGTTATTGTAAAGGTTTATGGTTTGAGTTATTGTTACAGTTTGCGTTGTGGGTTAGCATGAAAGTTCACTGACAGTCTGGAGATTTGGACTATCGGGACTCGAAATAAGGTGCTTACCTGGCACTTATCTACTGTATAGGGTCACTGAAAGCATCAGGTGCTGAGCTCATGTTACTCTAGAGGCAGCCAGGTATACCTGCAAGCAAATGTGCGGCCCCTTTCCTGCCCCCCCCCCCCCACTGTCATGTTGCTGTCATGTTATTTTGCAGTATTTATTTTCTTTACCTTATGATGAATGTGAAAAAGGATTATTAAAATGACCAGCAAATCAAAATCTTAAATTTTTCCAGCAATCGCTCTATGGTTCATTTGTGCTTCTGTAGATCATTTATTTTGTTCTCTGCTCGACACCTTTGATATGTAAAATAAACTGTGATGCTGACTTCAGAACATATTAATAAGGTGGTGGAAAAGTGGTGCAGTCCATCGGCGTGTAGTAGGGGCCAGCCCTCCTTACTGAGGATTAAGTCGGATGCACTGACTGGATCTGACTGGCAGTACAACACATGTTTCAACCAACAGAACCGTTAGAACTGTCACACAGCTGCAGGGACTCCAAACATGTTTCAACCAACAGAACCTTTAGAACTGTCACACAGCTGCAGGGACTCCAAACATAGTTCAGAATCTTTTAATTAATGATATTATGTACTGTAGATGATGAGATCTCCAAACTCTTTGCAATTTAAGTTGAGAACAATTGTTTTTAAATTGCTGTACTATCAGCCTGCGCGGTCTTTCAGAGTGGTGAACCCCTCCCATCCTCTTTGGAATGAACCGTCAACACCCAATCATATACTGACCTGCTGCCAATTGCCCTAATTGGTTGCGTGATATTCCATCAGGTTCAGTTTGTTTTACCATCACACAACTTTTCCAGTCTTTTGTTGCCTCTGTCTCAACTTTTTTTTTTAAATATGTGGCTGGAACACATTCAAAAAGGGCATATATTTTTCAAGAAACAATAGAATGTTTCTATAAAAAAAAAAAATATGTGGGACTTTTCTCTTGAATATAGGGTCTAAATGATTTGCACATCAATGCATTTTTTTTATTATTTACATTTTACGCAGCATCCAAAACTTTTCGGAAATGGGATAGTACTTTAACCATTCAGATCCGACTGAAGAGGTGTCATCCTTCTTTGAATCAACAGAATACGGAGTTAAACACAGAAAACCCCGGTATGAAAATCAAGTAGATTCCTTAGTGGCAAGATTCAGGGCCAGATGGGCTCCCACAGCAAGAAACTATATGTTGTTGCCTTAAGAGATCTGCAAAAAAAATGGCTGTCATCACCCCCACACATTTAAAAAAATGCTTTAAACATCTGTCTCGCACACATATACTGCAAGGCAAAACTCTAACGCCAACCTGCTGAACTATTTACAGTATCAACTACTTTGGGTTTAACAGAATTACCAATCCCGGATCTTGCTGTTATAGCTCTTAATGCTGAAAAAGTGGTCAGTTAAGCAGCACGACCCTAAAGTCTAAAACCTATTCTCTATCTTCAGTGTAATAACCGTATAATGCTGCCAACTTCATTGGGAAGAATGTAATCCACAAATACATTCATTTGATTCCCGAACATTAATGTTATTCACTAGAATAGCCGCCAGAGTTTGCACATCTAACAACAAACAAAGAAATTCCAAAAGCAGTGCAGCAATGTCACCTAAAAGGTTTTCTAGAATCCCAACTCCACAAGGCCTTGTCCCGTCTCCTCTCCTCAGCACAATGACCAAGGATGACCGCAGCCAGTTGGCTGGAGAGGAGCAGGTTCAAGAGTTATAGTGGATTTACAGCTGCATCCCAAACACCACAAGGACCAGCCACACACTCACTGTACACACTCAAAGAACAAGCTGTTTGATACTTCGTCCTTTTTATTAAAATTGTATATGGTAGAAAAAGTATACAGTAATCCCCCCCCTGCATAAAATATCACCTTATTCTGTTTTTGAGGGCCATATATCAGTATCTATAAGATACACTAAATTGGCATATTCTCACACAATACGTGATGACGTAGTAATAATAACAAAAGTACCGGCATTGTAACATTTAAAATCTATCAGCAATTTTTGGTGGACACATTTCAGAAGAGTTTAACACGATAAAAGTATGACATATATGTACTGTAAAAGATGCATTGCAATCTGCCCATATTTTACAAGATTTAAAAATGTATGTATTCTCATTAAATATGCACCAAAAAATGCCTTAATATCACATTTACATTTATAAAAAGTATCCGGTGACATTCAGCGTAAAGGGTTGCAGAATGTATCTCAGCAGGGTAACCCTAGTGGGTCAACCATAGACACGGACAATGCACTTTGATGTTGCTTCAGTTTATAGGCAACTTTCATAGTTCAGAATAAATACTAGACCCTCTTTATGCGATAATAGTGTACCATAGCCTTTTATATATATATGGGATATATATATAAACAGTAGTAAAATACTTTTCAAAGCTCCATTCCGATTTACAAATAAAAACCCCATCTTGGTTGCGGACTGGCTTGGTGGGACACAGTTTGTGGCGGGATACACACATCACATTGTTCTGCACGCATGGGTTTCCATGGAAACACAGGCTCTTCCAGTTGTTTTGAGGAGGTGTGGGTGCCACCATCTCCTCATCCCTCCTCTCTCGGAGGCGCCGTCGTAACCCCAGCACTGGCCTCTTCTTTCCGGCTCGGACCAATAGGATCAAAGCATGAGCCTCATGGAGTGTCGGGTCGCGCCTCCGGGGTCGTGTGACTCGTCCGGAGGCAGCATCAGTTTGTCTGGTGTGTACTCGTTCCGCTTCAGGTCTGAGGAGAGACATGAGACGGACATCTTTGAAAACAGATCCATTACGGTAGACTCTTAATTGTCTCCTCGTGTTCCCCTCTCAACCACACCGCCCTGTACACATGACGAGACCAGCATGTTTCGTCTCCGTGAAACACACACCGACGCAAACCAACGAAACGGAGAGTTGCTCACCGGGAAGTTTGAGTTTCCTGCAGCAGGAATTGCAGTGGTGTTTAGCCCGGAAGTTTCTGATGGCGTCGTCTCCCAGGTTGGCAGGACCAAATATCATATCATATGACCTATGGATTAGTGGGGAACATTAGACCCACGGTCACACCCACTGGCAGTCCACATTTACACCAGTGTGACCAGTGTGACCAGTGTGCACAGTGTGCACAGTGTGACCAGTGTGACCAGTGTGACCAGTGTGACCAGTGACAGTGCTGGGTGATTCCATTTAGAAGCAAACGTTTAGTTATGCATTGGCAATTTTTTTTGTTCATGTCCTTCACTGACAAAGACCTTGAAAATC
Organism: Novumbra hubbsi; assembly: GCA_016801125.1. Classification (NCBI taxonomy): domain Eukaryota; kingdom Metazoa; phylum Chordata; class Actinopteri; order Esociformes; family Umbridae; genus Novumbra; species Novumbra hubbsi. The sequence continues at coordinate 1,529 of JACXGK010007379.1, read as the reverse complement.
TATAACCGGTCAAAAATGGCCAGTTGAAGTTAGATTAATGAGCAATTTAGGCTAACCATCTGTATTCACAGACAATATCAAATTGAATTTAAGTCCCAGAAAGGGTGATTTAAGATGATGCACGAAAACACCAAAGCAAGAATTATCAGAATGTCTGAAAATGTATTAAAGCATTTGTTTGAGGTTATTCTGAGATGTATAGTATCACGTTGCATCATTAACATTAGAATGGAGTGACTATCATGTTGCATGACCTACAGATTAGAATCAAAACAACAGGGCTTACATACCCCTTCTCGCCACTCTTTATGACAGACGGATCCGTAAGAATCTCCCCCACACCTGAGAACACACAAGCACACAGTTACTAAAGCTTTCCTGTGGTGCATTTAAAGATCTGGTACAAAAAGGCTCAGCGAGATCCGTCTGATTTTAATTTGGAGATTGGAGGTCACTACTATATCGATGGTCCAGCTATAGCAGCTCTCCCCTAATGTAGTTCAGTCATTAAAAGACACGGGGTACAGGTGAGGTATGTAGGGTTCCACATTACCTTGGAGGTCCAGCACTAGCAGCTCCCCCCTGGTATACTCGTACGTCCAGTGGCTGAAGGCCAGCATGGTCTCTTCCAGAAGGTTGGTGGGGATGATCTCATCCCCGTTGTTATTGTTAAACTTCCGGAACTCTCCGGTGATGCACTCCTCTATAGCGAACCACTGGCCTGCCGAGTGACAGTACAACAGGAATACCTCCAGAAACCTAGAGAGAGGGAACAAAACCGCAAACATTTAGAAAATAGCGGTCATACTGTATGAGAAGGGACCAAACTGTAGTGAAATGTGAGCTTATACCTGGGAGAATAAGGGATTGTCTTGGGCCTCATTTGGTTAAAAGCAAATGTCAGCTTTTGTGCAGCTCTCTGTTGTTGAATTTCCTGTAAAGAAAAAAAATGTCAACAGTAAATATCATACTCTGAAGCATCACCACATTGTCTCATTCGATGTCATTTTAGAATTCCTGAGCAGAGAAAGGACAGCTACAGAAGTGCAAAGGGAGGTGTACCTCTGTGTGTTTGTAATAGTACGTAAATCAGGGGTTTCCAACTCTTCTTCCTGAGAGTGTGACTGTCCATAATGTTTCCACCTCAACCCTAATTTTACACAACTGACTAATTGTTAGACCGTTAATTACTGAATGTAAACATAAATATGGGGTTGGAGTGAAAACAACCAGAACAGTAGCTCTTCAGGACCAAGGTTGGAGACCCCTGGTGCATCCAAAGAAGAAACGTAGTGTGTGTGTGTGTGTGTTTTCTTCCCTACCCTGAGACAAAGCAGCAACACAGTGTCCTCCTTGTAAATGCTCTGCCAGGTCTGGACCACCTCTGGTAAGAAAGACTTGACGATGTACAGGTGACCTGGCTTCAGAATGTCGTACTCCGACCACGTACACAGCACCTGGAGTACAGTAGAATACAACAGTTACATTAATACGGTATTGACCCCACCCAGACATGTACAACCATAGTA
>JACXGK010007378.1:0-18242 GCA_016801125.1 Novumbra hubbsi | reverse complement strand
TGCCTCCAAGCCGTGGTTCACTTTGCGGTGGGGGTTTGGGGGTGCGGACACCTGTGTGCTTGTGTATTTGTATATGGGTGGGGTTAGGTGCCTGACCAAATATGTCTGTTTTGTCTGTGTGGCGAATGCCTTTTTTAATCTGTACACTCAAGAATTTGGCCTCTCAACGAACTTGCACCTTTCTACACCACTCCATCCTAACACAGCAGCTACCTGACATCTCACACAAACGTTTCTTGGGGGTACCGAAAATAATGATTCTCATTCAAAATCTTCTTTTTCTTCATTACTGTAACCCCAAACCACTAACCTTAACCTTCGCTCCATACTCTTCATGTAATCCCCGAACACTTAACAGTAAGTCTTTCATAACACCAGCTGCAATGTTTGCCATTAATGTGACCTCAAAGTTAAAATAGCCAACAATAATTTTACTTGAGGGATTATTGGTACTTACAAACAGAACCATTAGATACAGTTTCTAAACAACTACATGGTTACATTTAGATACATATGACATGAGGAAACAAAGATTTGTTCCATGTTTAAGGATATCAGCCTGACAGAAATGTGAGAGCAAATTAGAAAAGTGCGAAAATACTAATTTGGAAGTAACCAGGAAAAGGGGAAACAACTGAAAGTTGAAGGTTCCAGACAGGAGTATTACTGGCCATTTAAGGAACAGGGAATATGTTATACCCCTTGGCAATACCTCCAAATCACACATTCAGAAAGAAATCACACTTTGGGGGGACAGTTGTAAATCTTTATATTTCTATGGTTCAATCCAGCAACCTTACAAGGCTTTAAAGTCGCTTTATCTGAATTAGATTTTCTTCGTTAGAATTAAGGTTAGTGTGACATGCTGTCTGCGTCCAGGGAGGGATGTTTCAACCCATATCTGATGTGTGTGTTGGGTCAGGAGACATCCATGGTGGGCTGGTTCCTGACTTCAGAAGATGGGGAGGGGAAGGTGTGGCCAAATGCCAGCAGAGACAACGACGGGTCCTGGACACTCAGTGTTAATAACCAGGAGGCCCAGAGACACCTGCCTGCTGTTTACTACTGGAGGGCTCCGGGAGAATACCTCGACAACAAGGTCAGCCCTTCTCCTCAGGCCACGAGACACAGCACACACAAACGCCCGCAAGCGAACACTCACACATATATACACACACATATACACACACAAAAACAGGCACACAGACAAACAGGCAGACGGTATTGTTCACTGAAAGCAGTTAGTTTAGTGTTAACACAACTTTGACCAACACACTACAGGATTTGTTTTCTCACTCCATCTCCAGGTCCCGAGTATGTAGAGTATTCATCTGAGACTAAGTGATTCTACACTGTCTGTCCTTTTAAGTTTAACCTCTTGTTAATGTCATTTACGTAACAGCTTTATATTAGTTTCTTCTTGGTTCTCCCCATAAGCTCCATTCCGTGCTCCCCTCCTATTGTCTCGTTGTCTTTCTTAATCATCTCAGTGCATTCTGGGTGAAAACAATGCCTCGCTCCATGCACTCAATAATAATGTCTTTTTGTCTAACAAAAGTCTTCATGCATGAGGATTTACTCTGCTCTCCCTGATGTTAAAAAGAAACATCATTACGAGATGTGTATAGGGGTCCACATTTGGAAACGAATGTGTGCGCGCGTGCGCGCGTCTGTGTGTGTGTGTGTGTGTAAGGCATTCAACCACAATATTTCAGTAAAAAGATCAGACACTAAAGCAGTGAATTCTCTCATGCTAGCGTGGTGCTCAAAAAGCCCAACGCAATTACTCCTGTACAACCACGGTGCCATGTTTCATCACATGGATTATCACCAGGGTGACATGCATTCAAAGTGACAGCCATGTTTCTAATGGAAAAGACAAATAGTTGCATCTCGCTCCAGTTCCTACCAGGTCTCGTTGTGCCTCACAGACTGTAGTAAAGGGCGGTTGAGAGTCATGTTGGTTTTATGTATGGGGTGGAGGCAAGTTGTTGTCTTACCTCCCAGTAGAGATCCTCTTCAACCCAGCACTTAAAATAAAGGTAATACATCAAATTACCACCAAACAACACTAAGAATAAAATGAATACAGTATATTGTTGTCCTGTCTATTTTCCAGAACTGAATATTCACCTGTTTAACCATCAGCAAAAAGTTGCATCTTAATTGCTGCTTACTTCTTCAACTTTCCCAACTAATTGCCAGCCGTGTCCACCTTACAGCTCCGTTTAACTGAAGATGTGCTGACAGATTTACAGGAGACAGTAAACCCCATCAACCTGCAAACAGATCTCCAATGAACTTTCCCGGACGGAAATATCCACATGTTGATTGACTATTGCCCTGGGACACGGGGCTGCCTCCTTGGTTTCTCCAGGCAGGCAAAGTGAAAGGAATAGCACCAATTACTGCGGCTGCCTCCTCACTGAGTTGTGACCTATCACGGGTAATAGACTATTATGATGATAAATGAACCCATCTCCGAGGCGCTCGCCCGAGTACACACTTCAGCGCTTTCTCCCAGCAAGGAGCGGGGGGCCGTTCCCCCTCGCCTACAGATTGACAAGGCCAACGGAGCAGCCAGCGCCAAGCCAACGAGCGCCCGGGAGAATATGCATGGGTGGCCGCCAATGATTGTTTTACCCACATGAGGGCATTTGTTTACAGGGAGTGTGTGGCGTTGTCGTGTGCGGGGCGGGGCCTCCCGTACGAGGTGGCCATCGCTAGGGACCTATAGGCCGGTGGCTGAGGGACGCCAACGGGAGCCCGTCGGAGCTCCGGGGGGGGGAAGCTGCTGCCGTTAGCGCGCCGAGCGTGTCCTCGGGGCCGCGGCCCCCGTTAGATGTGCTGTAAGATGTGCTGTGGTTAACACACGGTGATCATGCATCCACTGCCTTTACACTGCAGGGGGCACCGAGCCGCTGCCTGGCTCTGCCACTTCCATGTCCGATGGGCTGCGACGGGGAGACTTTGGCAGCTGCTCTCTGAGTGGACGTGGGGCTTTTCTTTATTCGTCATCTTTTGGTGGTTCTTTTTTTTCAGCATATGGGTTGCTTAGAAACAAGATGCCGTGTGGTCTCCTTTGGGTTTGAACGATGCTGCGTCCGTTTCAGTATGTGTCCTAGGCCTTCTAATTTACCCAAATTCTTCAGGGAAACATGGCGGAAAGGTTTGCAGAAAGCAGCTCAAACATGTGGTTTTGGTTAGAGATGGTAAAACAAGCAAGGACATTCTTGCTGCTTTTGAAGCAGCCAATGGCCTTTATCCCAGACAATTTCATTGGGGCCGGTTAAAGTGTTCCCCAGATGTGTGTTTCCAAGCCCTAGTTTTGGAGCTCCACCATCACCCACAATGCACAAACAAAACAGGATTGGACGCAGTGAAAGGCTTTGAGCACAGCCCCCTCTTTGTAGCTGTCATGTGGGTGGCCAGAGGAAAAACACACATTGATGCCTCCTGGATATTAAAGTCAACAAAGCCAGTGCCCAGGGCTTGTAACGGGGGGGGGGTGGGGCAAATGTGAAGACCTTTGGGTTCCCTGTGTCACGGTGCAACTCTTACTCAACGAATGATTGGAAAGTCTGTTGTTCATTTCCTGAAAGATAGGCCCTGATCACCCCATCTCTCTTGGACACATCTCTCTCTCGCTCTCTCTCACTATGTCTGTTCTAGCTTGGTCTCCCCTGTGACGCATTAAGTGGAGTCTACATCTCTCCATCCTTTCTTCACAGCACTCTCTTTATTGTCCTATAACTCAGGGTGTCCTCGTAGCAAAATGCAAGCTTTTTATGGTTGTTCAGAGTCAGCCATTGTGCCCCAGAAGCACTGTGAAATAGTTGGGTGGTGGATGTTTGTTACCCATTTGTTTCTGAGAGGATTACCACCTTTCTTACGGGTGTGTCTGACAAATGTTGTTCCTTCCAATCAAGAGGTTACATGTTCCCTGTCTCACCCACTAACAACGCACTTGGCCTCCATAGCAGCTCCTTATGTACTACGGTGGGTACTCATTGTCCTTGTGTAAGTTTGAGTTGTCTAGTCTACATTACTTATTTCAGTCCTGGATTTTCTGAAAGGACTTCCACAAACACTTCCTGTGTATAAAAGGCTGTAGCTCAACCCTTCTCAGAGCCTCATGGTTAAATACAACAGTACCACACAGTGTCTGGTTGTCTGCACAGCTGTGCATGAATTGTTTCATAGACATTACTCATGGACTTTAGCCGTGCCAAAATAAATGATTTGATAGGGCAAAAAAGATTTCATGCCATGTTTTAGTTCTTTTGAACTGCGATCTAAATCTACAGTTTTCTCTGACCATATGATTTGATCTGCAGGCACGGCCCTCGCCAGGAATCCAGGCACCCTGAAAAGATTAAAGCATGGGTCCATTCACATAGACAACACTAATATTATTACGATCAGGGGATTTTGCCAAGCCACAGTCTCCATGAATACTATCTACCTTTCTCAGGGTTAATGACAATCATGGTGGTCAGAAAAAAACTCCAGGTTCTTCTTGTGGAGAGTGAGAAGTGGCTCTTCCAGGTTAGAAAACATTCCCCACAGCAGTACCCATGAAGGTTCCTCGGTCAGCCTCAGCTGGAGGAAATGGCCTAATAGCATCAAGCCCGTTCCTATCACGACAAGACACAGAAGACACATGTGGTTTGTTTGGAGAGCTGGAGAAGCCAGAGGAGAACCGAAGAAACACAGGAAGAAAAAAAGGGAGACGGATGAATACAAAGGAGAGCAGTGAAGATTGTTTGAAAATGCGCATTCTTCAAGAAGCCAAATCTGCATAGGATATCATACATGTTGCTAATTGTTACAATATTGGACCAAAACATGGAACTTACTATTGCATCAAGTAGTCACTTTATAATGCATGTTCAAGTAATATTTTGTTTTCTCTGTAAATTTCCAAATATTGATAAACTGGAAACCCACCACTTATAATAAGTTCTTTACCAAACTGGATTAGGGGAGTTGAATATAAGTGATATTGATGTAATTCACCTATCTTCCAGATGGTGAATTATTTCTACATTCAGTACTTGAACATCAAGTTTGAGGAAATGTGTCAGCCAGCCACTAGTATGGAGAACAAACCGAGGTATAGACTTCATTCTTCTTGATTCCAGCACCTCTACGCCTGTTGATGATTAATTATGTTTACCAAGTCTGCCGGTTTGAGGTGGAGCAGTACCTGCTTTTTTGTCTTATTGCAAAATCACCCATCCTCCATGTGATGTAATTTACAAATTGATAAAAGCTGTTGATAAGTGATAGATACATTTGTCATTTATTTAGAAAAGGGGATTGTACATGTAGGTTAATTGAAATAGTTCCCTTTTTGCTGGGGATGAATGTGATATCATATGGCACAATCCCAAAATGACATTTCCAACATGGTTTGCGGGTATGCTCAGATGTAATAGTATGGTCTTTAGGGATAAAAATCAAATTCTGACACAGTAAATAGGAGTCAATAAGCTTATTAGCTGATTAGCTGATTCCTCTGAGCTATCAGGTTGTGTTCACGGCTAGTAGCGTGGCTAGCCTTTACCAAGCTGCGTTGCTTAGCTTGGATAATGTACGGCTAGATCCTTTGAGCATTTTCAGAGATGTTTAAACATTCTATGTCAATCATTTGGCTCAATGTCTGTGTTCCTCCATGACACGTCTCACAGTCCGCTAGCTGGTCTTCGCAATGCGGGGAGAACACAGTGATCCAAATCTGGCAGCCGCGCAGCCGTAACTCCACTCGCGCCCAGGTCTGTGAGATGTTATCAGTGTATCGTGGTTTCCCTCTGTCATCTGTCCCTGGATGCTGCAGATGTTTGGTTAATTAGGTTCCATCTGCTTCCTTTGCAAATGTCCTCAAGGGTCGACCTGTTTGTGGTGGTTACCATGATGACGGTCATGGAGTTTGGGTAACAGACTGGGTATCACAACTTCTATATTTGATATAAAAGAGAGCCCAATAGCAGTCAGAATCATCTTCCCCGGCCAACATTTTCATTGAAATTAGCATTGCTAGAAAAGCTAACAACGTTCATATACATGTGGATGCTTTCAATATACTATTGGTGGGATGTGAGACAAAAGTGTGACATGGGTATGTCAGTGTAAAATTCAGTGCTTTTCAAGACTTATAAGAGCGAACTCAGAGGTAAAAAAACACATGTAAAGTTACATACTTCAGGGAATGTTATTTGTAGTCCCTTCAATGTATATTATTTCGAAATGACTAAACAATTGTGTATGTATGTATGTGAAAGGTTTTGTCTGAAAATAGGAAGTGGCCAGGTGTTATTAAGCAGGAACCTTGCACACACTGCTTCATTTCCCAAAGGTGTGAGCCTCAGGAAGCCTTGTTCATAGGGGCAAGAAGTCATTGTTGAATGTCAGAATACTTGGCAACAGGCAATTTTCCCAAACAAAACATCTTGCTAGTTTCCTAATAATAAATCTTAAATCGTCTGATTTGTAGTGAACTCCCTTTGCTTTTTTAATCAAGCGTAATGCCTCTAGCCTTGAGCATCGATTAAAACCTTAAGGGCAGCGTTAATATCACACCAAAGACATATTAGTGTCCTATTTAAACAGAACAAGCACCTGCTAAATGTGGACATGGTTCCAGGGTTCTTTCCAACTCTTTGTCAAAGCCTCTTCAGTATCACTGCCAGGGTGCTACTATGAAATGATTCTCTTAATGTTGCTTGAAATCTCACTGAAGAGGTGCTGAGATTTGTTGGTGGTAATGAGTTTTTTCAGACAATACTTAGAAAGGGGATTTGATTATTTTAGGTTCTAACGTTGATGTTTGTGTGTTGCGTTGGCCACATCAACTTTATACTCCACATTTTTTACTGCTCTAGTTGTATTAGTGGCTGTTTTATAAGTGCTATAAGGCATCTTGGGGGGGTTTGATATTATTGCCAATATACCACTTTGCGATACGTCGTAAAGACAATCTCTTAGCCGTGGTAAAGTGGCCACACTATACCCAATTGTGCCTTACGACATTCAGGATTTATAAATATACAGTACCATAGTACATTCTATTGTGTCGTTTTTCCGATTATTTCATATGCTTACTTCTGTTTTTTACAGCTCACGTCCTTTGGTGGAAGTCTTGTCTATACTGTCTCATATGAAGCAGGGGAGAAAGACAAGGATATTAGAGTAACCTCTGCTCCTAATGTCATCATAGAGGTGAGTACAGCATAACACCAGTAGCATAAACATTAGTTTCATAAAGCCATGCACCCACAGAGAATGTTAGTCCAAGTAATGTTCAAGCGATCCATTGGATTTAGACTACAGGCCTCTCATGTGACCGAACCCTCTGGATTTCTACTGAAGTTCACTAAAGTCTGAATGCTCTGTTTTGGTTTGACAAAAAAACACGTTTGGCACAAAGCTGCGTGTGTCTGTGTCTGTGTGTGCTTATAGTATTAGACAGCATCTGGCCGTCACTAGATCATCCCCCAAATATGAGCTGAGCTTAATTGTGCTGCAGTCATTCCTGTTCCATATGGTTTGTCTTAGAGATGTCGGTCCAGATGCCGGAGGCTCTATTCTACTAACACAGGGCAACTTAAATGAGAGGTTACTCAGGAGAACGGCGCAATGGAGTAGTATCTTAACAAGCTTGTGAACAAAAGCAGAATCATCTTTTTGAGGTGGAGGGGGTTTCTTGGAGAAGTCACCGATGCCTCTTTCAGACCGTCTTACAACAAAGCTGTATCTTCCTTCATGATTATAATCAGAAACATCTCTGTTTCTGTCTATGACCATAAATAACCAAACACTGTTAACATGAACATTAAACGGCCTATAGAGATGAGTGTGAATCCATTTAGTTGATGTAGCTCTACCCTAAACCGACCATGCATCTGCATTTGTTTCTGCCGCGCTCAGCAGATACCTCCCAGAACCGCCTCTCACAGTCCGTACAAGTGTCGCATAAAGAGGATTTGTTGTGTATGATTCATTTAGGTTCTGGGTTCCAATCACATGCGGCACCGACATAAGGCCCGTTTCAGGTTCTGCTCCTCGGTCATGAAACGGTCCGTAAAAGGCCTCGTTTTGAGGTTGTCTCCCCCCCCTCTGTGTTTCATTGTTGCCCGTGCGACTTTGCTGAAGCAGTGTGCGAGGCAATTCAACTGTTTGTTTTGGTGTCATCTAATCACTCCTGACGCGCAAGGCGGCCATTTGCACCATGGTCCGGTCCCTCCGTGGTCCTGGGCTATTACACGGCGTGACGTGTCCTTTTATTAACGCTCTGTTGTGACGGTTCATCCGTCACGACGGTTCTTCTTTCACGGTTCTCATCTTCAGTCAGCTGAGGGCCGTGAGAGGATTCATCCGCTGCCTTTTATTTGTGTGTGATCCGTGAGGAATGCATTGAGGGTTTTCTCCCTTAAGCACTGTGCTCTGAATGATGGGACACACGTAAAAAGTCACAAGTACACACACACAGAGGGGATATCGTTCCAGACACAGACATAACCACACAAATCCTGTGTGTCATTATGTCCTCCTTCGCTTCTTTCCATAATTGCCTTCTGGGTTTAGTCAGAAAAGTCAGTTGATCCTTAGGATCTGGAAACCAGCAGGAATGACCTGTTCTCTAGCGCAATCAATGATCGCGTTTTCCGTGTCAACCCTTTTTCAGTCAGAAATGCTGTCAATGTGACTGTTGGATCGGAGTTGCTGGGTCAGATGTGCCTGTTCACTCTCCGTGCGTTTGCTATACTGGTGTTTGTACTCGACTGTTGGGAGTCTGAGGGAAAGAGTGCTGGCCTCATTAGTGTCAGATGACAGCCACCTAGGCTCAGTCGCCGGGTTTTATTGAGATACTGCAGAGAGCGGAGCAGATCCCAGATATATGGGAGGTCATGATTGATAGTTAAACCCTGCTTTGCATGTGTACACCCCATTAATTCAGTGCAAATAAAGTGGCCGGCGCACATAAATTGTAATTTCCCAGCAGCCACTGGAACAGTAAATAAGCAGGCGAGATGAATAGCATCCGATAATCCTCTCTGATGATTCCCAACAGTGTGTTTGAAGATATTACCTTAAAGTTTACCTGGCAATGCGTTCATTGGCTGCGCTCAAATCGGCAGTCACTGACTCCCTCTAAACTCCATCTCTTTAACTAGGTTTTCATTCAACCGTTTAATGCGCATAAAACCGGCATAAAATCTGTCGGCTGTGCGAAGGAACTCCAACTACAATCCGATTTTCTTTTGATGAAGTGGGTCGACACAATGGATGACTAAGGGGCAGTTTGGGTTAAGTGCCTTGTTCAAGGGCAGAAGTATAGATTTGTTATCATTTTGTGGGATTTGATCGAGTGACCTTTCTGGGTTTTCTGGCCCAGCACCTGCCCCCCCGCTGGGTCCCCTGGCACCCTGGGAAGGTTAGGATAACTTATTTTCTAACCAAATGAACCGCACACCTTTTCAGGATCATAGTAGGAGGACTATTATGTCTACATTTAGCTTTGAGTTGATGTTTCTCATCAACATTTTACGCGTGTGAGTATTTCCACTGAAATGCCATTTCTCCCCTCTTGTTTAGACATGACATGACATTTTATATCCAACAGATGCTTTAGTCTCATGAAATGGTATGCAAAGCTGTTTTCTCACTAAACATCTTTCCACCCGCATCTTTAAGAAAGAAAGAAAGGTGTGATGGAAACCGGACACGCCTGTAAAGTACTATCATTTTCCTCAGACAATTTGTTGGAGGGGATCGTTATATGTCAGTAAACCATATCATTGTGAATGAAATGACAACGGTCATTCCTTTACGAACAAATGAATAAACAAATGAATAAAATAACCTTCAGCCGACGGTTATCTTCTGTATTCCTCAAACTAGTATTTGGCAAAGCCGTTTTATTTGGCTGTAGACTCAATAAGTTACTGAGAACTTGTAAGGGTAGTAAAAGTGCACAGGGATGAGCCTGAGGACGACTATCAAGGCCTTTACTCTGGTGACATGATGATGGATGTGAGGCTGTCGACTGACAAATAGGAAGCTTCTAGTGTTATTCGTAATGATGTCATAGCTTAGGGCAGCCTATCACAGGTGCCAGGGCCACAGCAGACACATATTGGTTTAAAGCAGCAGTTATTAGCGCAGGTGAACATGTTGCTATTAAGTAGTTAAATGTGCGCTATACTGTCGCATTCTACTTTTTTTTATATGCGACAAGACACTTTGGTGAGCACACCATTAGTGGGTAAATAAGTGTCATTTCTTTAATCAGGTTTAAGAATACTATTAAATATTATTACATGAAAATCTGTTGGCAACTGAGTTAAATCCAATGTCTTTCCCCTCTCTTCCTGTTTGGTTCTCTCTTTAAATCTCTATTTGTTTCTCTGTCTCTGTTTCTCTCTCTCTGTATCACTCTATTTGTTTCTCTCTCTCTGTATCACTCTCACTCTTCTTCTTTTCTGTTTCTGTCTCCTCTCTTGCGCACACACTTACTCTAGGGCATAAACACAGATCTCTCTCTCTCTTTCCTTCCAGCTCACACCTACACATAAATTACTATTCATGCATTGACAAAACTCACACTTATCTAGTCGATGGGCCGTTTCGAGAAAGACAAGTCTTCCATTAGGAAATGTCAGTCCTCACACAGTTTATCCGTTCATTGTGTCTCAAATCGAGAATCGAGAACTATTATTTGTGTGTAGCCCCCATGCTCTGTCTGAGGCCCGTATTGACGGCCAGAGCTAGGATTTAGCAATCTGGCATGAGGCGATTACATACATGCACCAAAATGGATGCTGTCTCTAAAACGAAGGCTAAAAAAGAGAGAAGACGCTGACATTTCATCTATTGCAGGGCAACGGGATAAAAATGATTGACAGTCGATTCGGCCTGCCGGTGTACCCTTTCTCTGAGAGCACAAAGAGGATTGTGCTCTACCCTGACCACTTTGAGAATCAGTGGACAGGCCTGCCTGTCAGCAAAAGGGACTTCATGATAGCTCTAACTAATGTGAGCAGCCTTCTCATCAGAGCTTCACACAGCCATGAGCAGGTCGCCATCTACAGGTAACCAGAAGCATTTCACCCTCCACCGTTGTCGTTCAAACACCAGGATATCGGCTCTGTGGCCCAAGGAACTATATCAGCCGTGGTTGTTATTGTGTTTCCCTGACAACATTGTTTTATGTTTCTGTTTGGTTAATTTCTGTCCTGTCCTGGCAAGGCTCCATTCAGTCGGTCTTGAAGGGGCCAGCGAGGTCTCCAGGAGTGAGAGTAAGGCCAATGCTGTGGAAGTGTGTCACTGTCCCCCAGGATACAGTGGAACATCTTGTGAGGTAAATCCCAGTTTTCATTTCATTCTTTTTTTCCCCCCCTCAGAACACAAAAAGCAAAGAGAAAAGCGATTATGTGAGAGTTGCTCTCTTCTGGTTTGTCATTTTTACTTCCAATTATTGTAAAGTCTGTGTGTGGTCCGTGGCTTTCGGATTTTTGGGCCCGCTTAGGGAAGTGTGTCTGTAGGGGACTTGTAAGTATTAAGTTGACGTGCACGGAAAAGGATGCACTATTATGGCGATCTGTAATCCGTTTTGAAAACTGTCTTTCTTATATGAAATGTGATGTGTATTGATTTTCGCAAGTGGTCGTTTTGTGCTGAGTCGGGCCAATGCGTCCAGAGGGAGAGGGGGGAGGAAATTGAATGCGCAGTCATCATCAAGTTTTTGCCGGCACCGGAGAGGGAGGGAACACAAACGCATGCACTGTGACCTCGGTGAATAGCGGCGGTGGCTTGCTGTGATGTGCACAGGGACACTTGGGTGGTCTCCCGGATCAGTACTAATCCTCTACCCCTCAGAAATTACATTAAATGTCCAGAGGGCTGAGGAAGATTATTGACATTCACATTTATATGAAATGCTCAAAAAACAAACAGGCTTCTATTTTGGCTCGCAAGTCCAACCTTTAAAAACGGGCTGAAAATACACAAAATCGCCTTTGATTGATTTTTGCCGTTTAAGTGGTTTTTCTGTAAGATGTCCTACTCTGGCCCTCCGCTCTCCTCTCTCCAGTAGTATGAAAGGGTTTGCTCCCCTTAAGAACGTCGAAGTCAGAGTGTGACTAAATACAGGACGTGTGTTATAGTTGTAATTATCTGTATGTGTTTTGTTTCGCTCCAAAGGAGCAATTTTAAATGCTACATTCAGAGTACAGAGAGCAACATGGTGTCTGCTCAGACTTAACAAAGCATGTGTTCGTGGGGTAAATCACTGGTTTGGAGTCTGTTGACAAGTTTTGCGCAAGATAATTGCGCAATAATTATTGTCTAGTAGAAAAATTCAACATTTTATTGAAATTAGTGGTGATAAAGATCTGAATGTACCATTTAAATGTAATTGTATTAGTATTCCTGATGCATTCATAAACTGACAGAATGATATTACAATTTTCTCTCCAACTGCAGAAATCAAAGCACTTAGTGCAGCAACAGTGATGCAATAATTATGGCTTTGTAAGACTAATTACAAACCCTAAACAGCTTTTGAGGCGAGACAATTAAACTCTGAATCTGAATGACTAAAAATAGTCATATATTTATTTAATTCATTTCCCCCTGTAGCTTGGAGTCATTTGATTAGTTTTTTCGATGTTAGTTTATTAATCTATAAATCAGTGTTTTTAAACTGTCAAGATTATGTGCTTGGATTACATTGTCTAATACTGCTTGGTGACTGTCTGTGTTGCAGAGTTGTTCTGATGGTCATCGGAGGGTTAATGGCACCGTGTTTAAAGGAGTGTGTGTTCCATGTGACTGCTATGGCCACGCCACAGACTGTGATGACCTCACTGGACAATGCATGGTCAGTTGGAAAAGATTTAATGAAGGATCTTACATTTAGATTTAGATCTTTTTCTAAACTGTTTGTTGTTGTACGCCCATTTTGACACTGGCTGCCATCTCAGCTGGTTTTGTGTGCTGGAATGTGTCGTTTGTGATCATCAGCATACAATCATTCTAGGTCCTTCCAGTCATTTGTAAAAACAATTGGAATGCGGGCCAAGGCATCTGCCCTGAGGGACACCACACTCTTTATATATGAATTGTATTGGATCGGTAACTCTCCAATCTCTGTGATGACAGTTGATGCAAAGCCATAACAAGTGAGTTTTCTTAGAACAACATATGATCAATACCATACAAACCACTTTAATCCTATTTGAGTTAGTGCAGTACAGTGCTGAGAATATAAAAATAGCATGTCAAACTAATTGGTTGATTGTTATTGGCCACTAAGGATGATTTACCATTCTTAGGCAGTGGGATTATGTTTGCCTCCTACCACGCTGGACACAATGTGGCTATTAGCACACAGTAAAGATACAGTTGAGTATCAATAAAGATATGGTTGAGTATCAATAAATATATGGATGAGTATCAAGAAAGATATACAGTTGAGTATTAATAAAGATATGGATGAGTATCAAGAAATATATGGTTGAGTATCAATAAAGATATGGATGAGTGTCAATAAAGATATGGTTGAGTATCAATAAAGATATGGTTGAGTATCAATAAATATATGGATGAGTATCAAGAAAGATATACGGTTGAGTATCAATATAGATATGGATGAGTATCAAGAAATATATGGTTGAGTATCAATAAAGATATGGATGAGTATCAATAAAGATATGGTTGAGTGTCAATAAATATTTGGATGAGTATCAATAAAGATATGGTTGAGTATCATTAAAGATATGGTTGAGTATCAATAAATATATGGATGAGTATCAAGAAAGATATACGGTTGAGTATTAATAAAGATATGGATGAGTATCAAGAAATATATGGTTGAGTGTCAATAAAGATATGGTTGAGTATCAATAAAGATATGGTTGAGTATCAATAAATATATGGATGAGTATCAAGAAAGATATACGGTTGAGTATCAATATAGAAATGGATGAGTATCAAGAAATATATGGTTGAGTATCAAGAAAGATATGGATGAGTATCAATAAAGATATGGTTGAGTATCAGTACAGATATGGTTGAGTATCAAGAAAGATATACGGTTGAGTATCAATATAGATATGGATGAGTATCAAGAAATATATGGTTGAGTATCAATAAAGATATGGATAAGTATCAATAAAGATATGGCTGAGTATCCCAGGGTTGTCGTGCGATATTAGACACTGCCTTCGGTGCACATTTACCACTCTGGCATTAGAGTCCATTCTGCCAAACTCTCTGCTAAGTCTGTATGGTATAAAACATAGAAATGCATATTTTTTTAAATCGTTGTGATCGTGAGCTGTCTCATTTCGCTGGCCTACTTCATCACGTTTCCTCCTTACCGGGGGGACGACACCTGCTGTCTGGTTTCACCTTACACCAGGTCACAGCTGTGCTCTCGTAAAGACCCAGTGCACAGCCAAGGCTGCCGGGGGACGTCGTAAAAAGGCTTCTTCATGGGTTTGAAGCCCCCTTCCGGAGAGGAAGTAGTTGCTGCCTGAACTGCAACCAGCCTGGACTTTGCTATCGTATTGACTTTCTGCTCCCTCTTTTCATCCTCAGCCGGTGTTATGATCGGGGCTTTAGAGGGAGTGACAGATCTCAGGCTGTAGCCTGGCGAGTTTTTGCCATGACTCTGTGTTAAGATAGATTGAGCTGAGTGGAGTGCTTTGTCCCTGGGGCCCGGGGTCTAGTCTCAGCTGTCTGCTTTGCCTTCCTCCTGACAGCTATCTAGTACTTTCAGACATCTGTACAGCCTAACCCCTCTCACCTTCCCCTGGCAGATGCACCGCACATTCCTCGGTGCCCCCACTGTCTGGGCCAGACTATTTATTCCTTTTCCATAATGAACAGATTTACTGCCAGAACCGGATGCAAGTTGTTGTTATAGTAGATGAGCAGGAAGCAGGTGAGAGGGAGATGGGGATTTTGATGGTGTGTGTGTTTATTTCTAATTTGTTCATTTATTTACTTATTTCACCGTTATCTAAGGAGGGTTAGGGTTATTCCTGCAACACAGCACAAAAAAATAATAATTTTTAAAGGAGCAAAATCATCCTCCTACAAACAGGTGAATTACCAAAGTCTCTAATGAGAAAAAAAGAAAAGAAATACAACCATTCCTGTGAGTCAGTAGGGCATTTCATTCTTCATTGGGTTAGGGGGGGTTCATGAGCTGTACACATTGTGATGTGGCCGCTACGCTAGTTGGCTTTCCGGAGACCTAGTGCGCTGTCCTCTAAGGCTGGTTAGTTCTTGTGAGTGATGTGATGATCATGGGTTCAACCCCGGCAAGCCTACTGCTAGGCAGAGTGTGCCTGCTTGCCGTCTAAAGCTCTCGGGATTTATCCCACGTGGGATTCGACGTTTTATTGGAGATCGGAAATTATTTGTAAAGTAAATAAAGACCAAGCAAGTGGCATAGAGCCAGCTTATATCTAAGGGAATATTTGGCTCACACACACACAACCCTAATACACGCACGTATACATAATTTATATATAAGAACACACGCACACACACTCATGCCCTGCCCACAAACAGTAGCACATCCATTACTCTCCTTAATAACAGCCTAATCAAGACCTCTTCTCTGCGCTGGTGATTATGCTGAGTAGACATCTGCAATTGACTCAAGAGCGTTTAGGCTTCATTGGGGCTGATGAGGCGTGGCGCAAAAAAACTGCTCTCATTTCATTAACAGTGCATTACCAGGGTTTGGGTTGATGCCACTCTGTGGGGAAACGCATTACGTTTCATTTGGCACCTTCAGACTCCCCAAGTCTCTCCCAATTATTCGCTGAACCGTCCCTCTCTGACAGACGCTACGGAGACAGACACGCAAGATCCTTTTTGCTGCTAATTGTTTTCACGATAATAAAAAACGTACGCGTGTTTGTCCGCGCTGACTCACGGTTGACTGCTTCGTCAATAAAATACAGGTGCTTTAAATTATGTTACCACAAAAACATCCGCTATAAGGAGTAGGAGATGCGCTTCAGGTATTCCAAATCACCGGTGCCGTAGGAGAGGAGTAAAAGAGCAAGAATTGTTCATCTGTCCGTCTTGCATCTTTTCTTGAATCTCGGTAGAAGGAATCAGTCTGTTCAGACAAGTAACATTGCAAGCAACCTTGCATTGACAGAAAGATAAGAGAGGGAAACAACATAATCTAAAACATTTATTTACATTTAGTTTTTGAAATTCATCAAGATGGAATCCTATGGCTTCATGTCTTCATTCAAACAAATTTACAAACATACATCTTAGGCATCTTACCCATCACATTCAATGACAGCTAATAGGAAAACAATCACATTTGTACTTTTAGTCTGAACTAAAGATGGTAAAAACTCAAAGGACCTGTTTCGCAAACATGAATCAATAGAAAAGTCAAACAATCAGCTTGTTTTTTTAGTCCTAGACTAGGCTTAATCTGTTTTTGTGAAACCAGCCCTAAAGATGGTAGGTTTAGTTTTTTTCTGCTTGAATATTTTCCAAAGTAGATGAAAGTCTCGCTTATTCTTTAATTATTTTCTCTACACTTGCCTCTATCCTAACTGGATCCGCAACTCTGAAATAACACTACGATAATGAGGGAAGAGGTATTTTTTGCCTGGTCCAGTCGAAAGGCTGATATATCTACGTGATATTGTTATGGACAAACGTGGGTCTAGTATATGAAATCTAGTAAGTCATTTTAGACAGAATTTTTTCTAACAGAATTAATATACAGTAAGGGAGCCCTACTGATTTGTATACATGAACATTTATGGGGTAGACAAATGTAAAACTGTAAAAATTATGTAGGAACTGTGGATTGCCTCTTCAACATAATGAATGTATTCATGCATGTACATGTTGTGAACGGAAAAAAACCTACTGTATGTTCCCAGGGCTGTGCTGAACACACCACTGGATTCCACTGCCATGAATGTATTCCTGGTTTCTATGGGGACGCAACCAAGGGAACAGCCAATGACTGCCAGCCCTGCGCCTGCCCCATCAACATCCCTTCTAACAAGTATGTCATCATGTGCCACATGGATATAAGTTGATGCCACACTCAGGACCTGTTCCTACCCATACTGACCTCTAGGATCCATTATACTGTACGGTAATAGGATCCATTATACTGTACGGCAATAGGATCCATTATACTGTAAGGTAATAGGATCCATTATACTCTATGGTAACAGCGTCTGTGCTCTCATTAAACCAGTCCTGAATCCCTGTAATGTTTTATTTGGACCGAGCCACCAGCAGTGCCCCGTTGTGCTTCCACCACTCGCTCCAGTCAAGCACTGGTAATGGTTAGTAATCCCCTGGTGGCCGAAGCGGGCCGTCCCTGCCTGGGGCCGGAAGAGAGCAGCTGAACATTCCTCTACCCTGGGCCGTAGCAGTAGGACCCCCCCCCCCCGACATTCCCAAAGGGCAGTGCCAGCCTAATGTTCCCGACTCTGGGATCCAGTATCATCTGAAATAGACTGACCAGTCTTCTATCATCCTTTGGTCAGTGAGCTGGAACCTGACCCAGCAGCCAGTCAGACTATCCTTGGGATCTGGGTGGGGGACAGGAGCGGGACCCTATCTCTCTGTCGCTCGTTTTGGAACTCAGTGATGTTTCTGTGTTTCGGGGAGACAGAAACATGGGGATGTTGATACGGCTCTCTTTTCTCTTTCTGCTACCTCCGTTTTTTTTTGCACAAAAACCCGGTAGCTTCAGCCCTACGTGCCACGTTGACCCACGGGGGGAGCTGCTGTGTGACCGGTGCCAGCCGGGATACTCTGGGCCGCGGTGCGAAAGGTGAGTGGCCCCGGCTTCCGTGCCAAGACCAAACCGCAGGAGTCGTATTGGTACCACCGCAGCCATAAGAATACTACGACAGTCATATCAGTAATACTACCATGGTCATATCAGTAATGCTACTGTTGTCGTATCGGTAATGCTGCTACAGTCATATCAGTAATACTACCATGGTCATATCAGTAATGCTGCTGTGGTCATATCGGTAATGCTGCTACAGTCATATCAGTAATACTACCATGGTCATATCAGTAATGCTACTGCGGTCATATCGGTAATGCTGCTACAGTCATATCAGTAATACTACCATGGTCATATCAGTAATGCTACTGCGGTCATATCGGTAATGCTGCTACAGTCATATCAGTAATACTACCATGGTCATATCAGTAAT
>JACXGK010007377.1:0-25555 GCA_016801125.1 Novumbra hubbsi | reverse complement strand
GTTTCTCCATAGATACGTGGCCTACTTCACTTTGGTTTTCTGTTTATTATTTTTTGTGGCTCCTCCTGATATTATCTCTTAGTTGTTGGCACAACTAGCGAGATAAAAAGGGGGAGAAGTTGGGGATTTGTGATAATTAAGGGGATTTTAGGTATTTGGGGTAGTGTAAGAGGTGAACTTAGAGCTCACAGTTAATCAACTATGTACACAGAAAGTTATGACACTGATATTTGTATGTCCCAGACTCACTGTAATTGGTTACACTTGTTTTGGGGGATTGTTAAATTGATGAGAAGTATAACATGCAGAGTAAAAGGTATCTTACAATTTTGTTTTGGCCCAGCTAAATAAGACCTGAGATCTTTGTAGGAGAGTGTAGGGAGCCAAATTCCTAGTTTAAGCCATGAAGAATGGATAGATATAAGGGGTTTAAAAACATTTTGTAATACAAAGCTTAACATTTAGGAAGATAATGCCAAGCCATCCAGTCAAGGTTTTAACATTGTGTTGTGCGAGTTTCCATCCTAATCTCTCATAAAGGAGTCCTGAATTTTAGATTTTAGCAATTCTCTGCAAATGTTTATGTTTTGTTTGTTGCCCATTTTGATTTAATTTAAATTTTTAATTTAATTTTGTTTAACAGCATTTTGGGGAAAATTATACCCCTACAGCAAAAAGACTAGTTTTTCTATCTATGCAATGGGAGGGGTTGTGCTTATTGGGACTATATAATTAATAATGCAGGTCCTTTTGGGGAATGGAGGAGATTCTCACACGGTGCGTGACCTTTGTAAAAGCGATGAAATCCTACTAACCATCAAGTCTATTAAGTTTACAGATGCTGGCCATTATACACTGGGACTGGAGAGGTTGGGGACAGACACCATGGGTTCCCTGACAGTGAGGTCCAGACCACCGGTTCCACCAGCGGGACAGCCACTGGTCCCGGTAAACTCTATTTACAATGCCACTTCCCGCACAGAAAACCGTATGACCCTAGACATGATCCTAGCCAGTGGGCTAGATAGGTTATCCATGGAAATAAAGGACATGGCCGGAGTGGAGACAGGGCTGTTCTCGTGGTTGACTGGGTGGTTTGGTAAGTACTCAGCTATAGTGGCTACTGGATTTCTGACCTTACTTGTTATGATTTTTATGTTAATATGTTTTACTGCTTGTATTATTCCCAGTTTGATTCTCTGTTTGAAGAAATATGTTACAAATGTTGTGCAGGCAGCGGGGATGATGCCTCTGTTGGGTGCTAGGTTGGAGGATGACGATACTGAATCTGATTATCGGAGGAAAATGCACCTGACGGATGCTGATTCCTGGTTTGTGGGGGTGAGGTGAATGAGTAACTGTTTCTGATAATGGTGGTTGACCGTCTCTTTCAGGTAAGCGGGTTATAAGTTCCTGGGTGGCTGGTAGCCAATTCAGAATAAATGTGTGTTCAGAACGGTCAGATGGATTGTGACACTATGTGTCAAAAGGGGGAATATCAAATTTCTTATTGCCTTTGCATTTCTTAATTTCTTTTGCATTTCTTAATTATTTCTGTTTTTATTGATTATGAGGGATGGGTTGATTTAACATTTTACATTTTTTTGTGCAAATCTTTTACTGACTAGTTTGAGAAGTAAGCTTGGGTGTCACTATATGCCACTGCAGTGGAAAAATACAGAGAAACTTATAACCACACCACAGAAGTCAAGGACAAGGATGTGTGGCCTGTTTTGGAGACCGTTAAGATAGTATATCTGCCCAGGACCAACGCAAGGACGGACAAGCGCCTAGAGGCGGGGACCAGCCTGAGCGCCAGCGATAGGGTGTGTAAGTCTAAACCACACATCCCCTTGTCTTGGACAGGCTGACCCGGTGGTCGGAACTATCTCTGTCTAAGACTGAAAGAAGAACAACAGGAAGCCCCAATTAGTTCTCTGTTCTATCCCTGCGTGGAAATAACAGTGAACCCGTATATACGAAAATTACATTTACTACCAAATCACTACTTTGCATTTTGGAAAATAATACCCCTAGAGCGGACAGACTAGCTTTCTTCTGATCTTATGATTTGGAACCAACTGACAAATTAATATTTAAGTGGATGGAAGTATACCTTTCACACAAGAAGGTTTTCAATTAGACTCAGATACTTCCTATTTCCTATTGTTATTATTAATCTGAATGAATAATTAGTTTAAATTTGTTGTTAATCAGTAGTGATACTTTCATGTGGAAACAATTTAATTATTTCTCTGACATTTGAGGAGTAATGGTTGCATTTTACTTGTAGTGTGACTAAATATTAAGGCGAACATGTCAACTGAGGCAGTGTTTTTGTCTTCTCTTTTCTCTTATAAGGATGGTGTTGCAAACCTCTAACTCAGTGCATGGAGACAATTTGGACCAACGTGATGAAGTGAAACCTCCAGAACCTTTCCCTTAGGCACCTTCTGGGTTCCAGGACCCGATTCAAAGCACATCATCAATGTTTCAGGGTAAAGGCAGAAGGCCGGACCCTCAACAGATCTGAGGCACAGAGTGCCTCACTATGGAAGACTAAAAGGACTGTTTTTGAACATCAGGACCAAGGCAGAGAGGCCTTTGGGTCAGTATGTAAATGAACAAGAACAAATGGAGAAGAAGAAAAGGACCATGTGCCATGCCAGATGAAGGGAGAGGACGAGGGATAGCTTCTCAGATAAATTTAGACTAGGCCATGTATTGGAATAGAGGTTTCAACCGAAGGGTTCAGATGGAGCGGGAAGTCGAAACTAGAATGTGAATGATTTTGTTGGTGTCATATATAAGATCTAAGAAATTGGTGTTTGTGCAAATCAGGAGAGACACTGGGAAAATTATATGCCAGGGAACCGGAACAGTAATAAAGGGGGAACCCCATGATGCTGCCCCTGTTGCCCTCGGCTCCCCGGTGCTGAAAGACGTATTGGGTTGACTCAAGGTCGCCAGATGGCCCACTCCTAGACAACGAGAGCCACACAACAGAACACACATACACATGAGTCATGTTTAGTGAGGTCTTCATGAGTCATGTTTAGTGAGGTCTTCTGTAAGAGACAGGGAGGGGGGGAAACTTTCCATATAAACAAGGTCCGCTGCGTTCGGACCTCAGATCTTTTCGTTTTGCTCTAACTAGAGGGTGAAATCTGATCTCCGGGTATATATATCTGTATTAATAAAGACGATCGCTTTTTGTAAGATTTGTAATGTGTGATTATTCTCTGATAGGAACTCGGAGAAGTCTCTGACTTCTACACCAGCTGTAAAAAAAGCATTCAGAAAACGTATTCTATTTCTTAACAGGACAACCGACAGCTGTTGTAAAATACCCATTGGAATTACTTAATATGTGTGATGGTTCAGAAGCATGGAGTGAGATTGCAACACCCCTCCTCTATAGACCGGCCGTAATATGGGTAGAACAAGAACGCACTCAGACCCTATACACGTTCACATATGCTTGCCCAAGAAAGAAACAAATGATTATCAACAGGATAGCTTGGTCTAGACTAAACCTGATGTAATCAAGTGTTATTAAACAGTAGCAGAGTAGTTTATGAAGGAATTCCCATATCTGGATCAACAGAAACGTTATTATACAGCCATAATGGACATTCACACAATTCAATGGGATGCATTGTACTTAGATTATTGTACTACGACAAAATAGTATTATGATCATGAAAAAATAGGCTTTTGAGTTAAAAGCAGCTTTTGTTCTTAACTGCTCCCAGTAAGTTTTGGAAGATGTGAAAGCTTGAGAATTAAAAAAAAAACACAGAAGAATAATACCCTGATTATGTAATTCTGTACTGTTTAACTGTATGAATGCATGCCAGGACCCTTTATTTATTTCAGTTCTTGAAAATAATTTCATTTTACCTTTGTCAGCACTTTACATTTTCTATAGGGCACATTCAAGGGTTGTGGGGAAAATACTGATTTCACAATTATACATTGCGATCATTCCACTTTCTGATTTGATGGTACCAAGAAGTTTCAGACCATTCACAACACAACAAAATCTCAAAAGCGCTTACTAATTATTCATCAAGATCTATTTGGGACTATGCAAAATGATGATCGGCCAACAGCTCAGACTCAGCCCTTATCTGTTCTTGCCGCCCAAAGGTGGATCCATCTTACCTGGGTCAAATCCCATCCCATTTTATGAAAGGCTAACTAAAACAACGGCACAAAATCGAATCAGTTCATCCCAGTTGTTATATAAACATAGCCAGCATTACAAGAAAGCGTAGCCGGTTGACAACATTGGGTTGTGTCCACCGTCAACATTGCCGGCCAGCAAGTGTTTTTTGTGATTGTTTTGCATTGTATCTAATGGTAGTTTAGCTCAAAGCCCGGTCAACTCTTTTTAGAAACCCAGCGGTAACCTGCATGTAACGGCGTGGTGAGGAAAGAACGGCACCAAGATGCAGGGACGATGCAACGGCTAACGTGTTTTTAATAAACAGAAAAAACGTAAAGGAAGGCGGTACGCTCAAAAGAAACAAGCGTAAAAGGCACCGGACACAATTAACAGCAAACGCTGAAAAGGCGGAGATTAAACACACTCACATAAAACAGCGACAATAACACACACAGAGACAAGACACAAAGGTGTTTAAACACCCAGCTAACTGGGCGCAGGTGTGTAGGATTAGGGAAGGGTGCGTTCACAGGACATGGGGGAAACCGGACAAACACACACGATGGCCACAAGCAGGCCGGCAACGTCGAACGACGGGGGGCCCGTCCCGGGACGGAGACGTGACACTGCAGATCCTTTGAAGTTCCTGCATCTCACACATGCTTTCGTGTTTTAGTGTTATTGATATTTGATCTCATTAAATATTTGTGGTGTTTAACTAGAGTATAATTTGAATCCAATTGCAATCAAGTGTTTGATTAGTGCTGTGCAACGTTTGCCTGTGTGCCCGCCACACAGAGAGTGTACTTCAAGCTCAAAACTAATTCTACTTGGCAGATTGATTGTTTCAAATCCCTCTTTGTCTTTTTCTCTAATGCAAATAGAATGGCTTGTTGGTCCCGGCCCTGACTGAAGAGTACGCGCTGAAAACAATGTTCATTGTACAACATTCCCATCGGCTACAATCTGATCCATCGGGAAACAATTTTCTCACGTGAATGGAAAATAAGAAAAAGGGCAGACCTGCCAAACAAACATAACGTTGCCATAAAAAAACGATAGATTCCATCCTGCCACACCAAACCCAAGAGAGAAAGCCGGACTCTTTGATTTCACCCTCACCCTCTGTTTTCCTTTAACAAAAAGGCTTCCAAGCCCCTAAACCCTGTCCGGTCACAGAGTTTATAATGTTGCAAGTTGGGCAATGTTGTTTTTTTGCTTGTGAAACAAATGTCTGTCTCATTGTAAAATAAAGAACAGAAACAATTGATTTTGAAATATAAATCAGATCTTTATGGTTTGGAATAAGTTTCGTTTTTGCATGTAATTCCCCTTTATTTGGTAACTCCCCTTGCATAGCTGAACCCCCCTAACCGCTTAATTCCCCTTTAATAGTGCTAGGCATTCATATATCTGTACTTTACCGCATTTACCATTTGAAATACAATATACAAATATCATAGAATTCTGACAGTAATCCTATTATATAGGTCAGTTCAGACATTGCGTGTGTCATACTTTGGGTGTGTGTGTAATCTTGTGTTCAAAATCCATACAGTCTGAAAGATGTGTGAATATTGTCTGATATCTGATGCCACCTTGTGGCCAAATTCTTAAGTTCCTCTCTCTGCAACGGGAATAAACTAACTAAATGGCAGACCACACCTCAGATCTACCTGGTCCAAATGAATCACAGGCGTCCCTGCCCAAAGTCCTCCTGGTTGTGTTGTCAATCAGTTTGCTTCCGGATGATTCCTGCGGAAAATGACCATACCCTTCCTGATAGTCCCGTTTACTTTGTTGAGTCTGTGGGCTTGGACTCTGGTCACCGTCCGCTTTGATTTATTGACCTGCTGTCTTCTGATCATGAAAAAACAAAGGCACGGCCTACGAGTTTAAAATTAAGATTATTGATTGCTATATTGCTACTAACAATCAATGGCGGTTTAAATGAAATTTCTAACACTGTTGCCGGTTTTGCGTCTTCTTTTCCAGGACATACACAGGGTGGCGACATTCTCTAAAGAATGAAAACAGGGTCCCACGCGGTCTTAGATATCAACACCTCCAATGATGATCAAAAGAAACCGAAAATGAAATCAGAAAAAAGCCTTTCATTTATTGACTTTGTAACCCAAAACAGAAAGCCACATAAGCTGCTATTTATTTTAGCACTACTTTAACCTCCTCTACTGGACATTTTGACAAGCAAAATATGGGTGTATTAAATAGACAAATATCAGTTATTCCTTATGAAAACAAAGAAAAAGCCTTCAGTAGGAAGTAAAACTTTTTGTAGGTGTGTCTCTGGTAAGGAAAAGTCTAAATAGGCCCAACCACGATTTGTCACAACTTGGCACAGTAAAACTATTTGCTGTGGATAACTGAGGATCTTGGGTCATTTTTCCTTCCCTTCATTTGGTCAAGACTATACAGTACCCTCCCAACCCTCTGACATCAGGACTACACAGTACCCTCCCATTGCTCTGACATCAGGACTACACAGTACCCTCCCAACCTTCTGACATCAGGACTACACAGTACCCTCCCATTGCTCTGACATCAGGACTACACAGTACCCTCCCATTGCTCTGACATCAGGACTACACAGTACCCTCCCAACCCTCTGACATCAGGACTACACAGTACCCTCCCATTGCTCTGACATCAGGACTACACAGTACCCTCCCATTGCTCTGACATCAGGACTACACAGTACCCTTCCATCGCTCTGACATCAGGACTACACAGTTCCTCCCAACGCTCTGACATCAGAACTACACAGTACCCTCCCAACCCTCTGACATCAGGACTACACAGTTCCCTCCCAACCCTCAGACATCAGGACAACACAGTACCCTCCTAACCCTCTGACATCAGTACTACACAGCACCTTCCCAACCCTCTGACATCAGGATAATACAGTACCCTCCCAACCCTCTGACATCAGAATTATACAGTACCTTCCCAACCCTCTGACATCAGGACTACACAGTACCCTCCCAACCCTCTGACATCAAGATTATACAGTACCTTCCCAAACCTCTGACATCAGGATTATACAGTACCCTCCCAACCCTCTGACATCAGGATTATACAGTACCCTCCTAACCCTCTGACATTTGGACTACACAGTACCGTCCTAACCCTCTGACATCAGGATTATACAGTACCTTCCTAACCCTCTGACATCAGGATTATACAGTACCATCTCAACCCTCTGACATCAGGACTACACAGTACCCTCCCAACCCTCTGACATCAGGATTATACAGTACCCTCCCAACCCTGACATCAAGATTATATAGTACCCTCCTAAACCTCTGACATCAGGATTATACAGTACTTTCCCAACCCTCTGACAACAGGATTATACAGTACCCTCCCAACCCTTTGACATCAGGACTATACAGTACCCTCCCAACCAACCCTACCAGCCTGAAAAAAGTACAATTTTAAATGGTTTAAAATGACAAATTCAGATTTCCCTTCATTATCCACAGACCACAACACCACATAAAGCATTAGAAAGCCATAAAACAAGATCATATACAGTTGTACCCCTCTCAGAAGGGATATGCTAACCACTCCAACAGAACAAAAAGCCCTCTCCTACACTGGAATCAATTGAAGGTGCTACCTCCACAGTTAGATTTAAAGTAGCTAGTAGCTCTTTAGTTGCAGAACTTTATAGAAAAGTTTACTTACATCGAAACTCAGGAGTGCAAATACACGCTTTTGACAACAATGGCATTTGTATAATCTCTAAGGACTGTACTTATCATCCGATGCTTCAATTCATTCCTCGCCATCAACAAAGATGTTATCAGGTGGTTGAAATCAATGCATACAGGTACATTTGTTGTTCCTGCCTATAACATACAGAAAATGTAATTAGGGCATATGACAGGTGCAAAATGTACCTATATGGCATATGATTGTAAACATGACATACTATAATAACCCATTTTAAAAAAGATTTAATTTCCTGGCCCTTTAAGGAAGATACATTTTTTTGTTTGTTCTGAACAGACTAAAAAAGTAGGCCAGCCTCACATCACCACTCAGTGGTAGACAGTACTGTACATTGGAAAACAATCAACTGGTATTGTTTTTTGATTTTGACCGCTAGACATTTGTGAACACTGAAACTCGTTTTTTCATTCCGTAAAAATAAAAGGCATTTTTATTTTAACCAACAGCCTGGTCGTGTTGCCTAGGCACAGATCGGCAGCTTCTCCCACAGGCTGTTCTTGCTACATCTCGTCCTTGGCCTAAAAGTGTGGCTTGTTGGTCCACATCAAGAAGACCCGTGCTGGCACATTTTTCTGTAAGCAGCAGCCATTTCTGATATGTTTCAAAGAATAAGACAGGACGTGTTTTGATTGACAGTCCCAGCTGTATTCTCTTCAGGGCCCAGGGTGGACCGGTGTTCTAAGCCGCTGCCTCCTTGGCACGTGTACTGCTGCAGCTTCAAACCCTGCATGAAACTGCATTTCATCTTCCCCCACTGACTTTATGTCAACGAAACATCAACAACGAAACGCAAGGGTTTGTGGTTGTGACAGGGTTGCCTTACCGCACCATCTTGTTGTGATGGCTTGGGCCCCTGAAAGCACGACTGGGGTTGTTGGCCAAAGAATGTGCTCACCTCTAACATGCGGCGGGATCTGCTGAGACTGTTGGAAGTAGCTGCAATGACGCAACAACATAATAAGGAATTGAAATGGGAGGACAGCGGAAGGTAAAATTACAGTAACATCACTAACCCTAATCCCCCATGAAATAAACCCACAGAACAACAGCCCTTTTGCAGTTAATGGTTTATGCCAGCATGCAAGTGAGAAATGCTTGCACTTTGGGAAATAGAACTGAATTTGGATCAATTCGGTTCAGATGCCCATCCCTGATCCATGTAACTCGCTCAGTGAGCAGGGAGCCAGGATGATAATCACCCTGGTAACCAGAGGGTAGCCCCCGATCAGCCTGCCGCGTGTCTGTGCATGCGTGCGCCCTCATCTAAAAGCCGCACACGTCCAAATGTAAATGTACTCATTATTATTTCTCCCATCCAAAAGGGCCTCATCCGCTCGTCCATGTTGGCTAAAATGACACTGCAGCTAATGGGGGCTTTTTGCCTTGGGATTCTTTTTTCCCCCTCTGCATGTGTGTGTGAATGAGTCTGTCTTACTGAGGTTTTGGGCTTTTAGGAGGCAACCCATCCCTAGTAAACAATTCACCGTCTAGACTATTTATTTATATGGGAAAGGACGTTAGGGTAACAGAATGTCAAATGTTCATAGATGAGCATATACAAGTATGGCTTTGGGCTGAGCCAGCAGAGCAATGGGGGATATTTCTGTTTGACTTCTCCTGTGGCAGGAACTGTCCTTTATGGTAAAGCCAAGGATGTTCAAGATCTGTATGTAAGCTACATGCCTTAGTATTTTATTATTTATGTGCTCTTTTTATGTCTTTATAAAATTGACTAAGACAGCCAAATCTGCATAGTCAAAATCTAGTTTTTGATAATAAATTCTGTTAAGGCCTGTTATCGTCTCATAAGCTTTTCTATCTGAACAGATTCGATTTCACAATGCATTTTCTGTGTGCTAACCAACAGAAAGATCAATCAGAATGTTACGAAATCCCTATTTAACATAAAGTCAACTGGAAATATACAAAACGAAATGACAACAGCAAGTTCTCCCTTACTGTTTGTTTACTAGTCACTGGAACATCTAATGCAGCATGCAACAACATGCTCACTTGACTGTTCAACTTAGTTACCTTTTGCAGGTGCCCAACCCCATTTGAGGGAGGTGCTAGAACTTGCTGACACCAGGAAGTACCTGCTGACTATAAGACCCTGCCTGTGGGAGGCGCTAGAGCGTGTTGACACCAATGAAGCACCTGCTGACTGTGCGACCCTGCCTGTGGGAGGTGCTAGAACTTGCTGACACCAGGAATCATCTGCTGACTCACTCCTCACTGGGTAACGCCTGGCTAAATTGCATCGCCCCATAGAGCTCCTGGGCAACACCTTGGACATCAATGAAACCGCTCCCTTTTCTTTTATACATGAACCTGTAATAACCTGAAATTAACTCTGGGGTTGGTTCTGTCCGCTACGATAATGAATGTGTGATACTTTATAAACATATTTCAGAGTTGTTAGTTACATCAGCGTCCCATTATGTTCATTCAAACGGATCAACAGCCACCATAACGACTCCTAATTCGTGTATCTGTCATACAAAATGTACCCATGATACATTGCGGTTTCGATCCCATCAAACACTGCCCGTTTCCTCGCAAAAACAGACAAAAGTGGATCCATATAATTGATTTGATGTGGGTTGCGTTTGTTATTCCTTTGTACCTCTTACATCAAATAATAACCAACACTCGCTGAGTGTCGCGTGATCGCTGAGGCACTAGGCGGCAAATTAACACAGTGACATATTCCCACACCATCAGCAAAACGGGTGGAAAACACACTTTTATAGAACAGCTAATGTTTAACCTTCCTCATCACCGTACTGCATCACGTGAAGGCTGTTCATGTAACTCGCTCCTCTAGTCATCACAAAGACACCGTTGCTCTCCTGTTCTGACGTGCCTCGACCCTGAGCTCGTCTTACACTCTCCACATCAGTGACTTCCTGTCCACTGCGAGAGCGTAAAGGTTTCTGACATTCAGCGCCACAATAAAGTGCTTTTTTAAAACAGGAGAGGGCTTAATGGGTGTGTATGCCCTATTCAACAACTGCAGGGGACAGAGGTCACGGTGTGTGTGTGTGTGTGGACCAGGATGCAGCATGTTAGCATGTGTGTGGGTTGGTGGCCGGAGTGCAGCGGGCACAAGGACATTCGTAAAGTACCAGTAGTCATTTTGGTCCACCTTTTCCATGCGCCTCCTTACCTTCTTGCCTCTTACATCATTCCTCTTCCTGTCATTTTCACACATTCCATCTTTCTCCAACAAGCCCCTCTCACCATTTTATCCCCCCTACTTTGGCCCTGACTAGTCCCGACTCACGTCCTCTGTCGGCCTCTTTCCATATAAAGTTCACCTGAGCCTGATTCAAATCGGTGAACTGGTCTGTCGCTCGGGACTCACCCTTGTCTTGGTTCCCCGGTGAGGTTGTAATGGATACGATTGTTCATGCATATTCATACACTTAAGGATGTCGCCAAAGGCAGACCTCCCAGGAATGGAGTCCGTAACGACCGATGGAGCAGACCCGCATCTGTAAATTATAAACAAAAAACTCTGAACCTTGTTGTGTGGATAGGCAGTTCCAGTTTGGACGTATAGAATGGGGAGTTGGCTAGCTAACTAAGCTACTAGCTCCTGATTACTATAACAATAGCAGAATAGGATATCTATTGTAACATAGTTTGTATGAAACACGATGTGAAAGTTAATAAATTATATTCCTGAATAACATGGTTATACCCATTTTTGGCAACAACAAAGGCAAAGCTCCCCTGCCCAGCCTCTCTCCTGAAAAGTTCATCGTTGACAACACGGTCAGAAAATTGTAGCACAAATCTGTAAGCGTTCCTGTTGCACCTCGAGCCACTCCATCTCACAACTGAAACCCTCGCTTGGTCCATTATTGAAATTAGCAACTCACACTTGACCACTTCTATGCATGAATAAGGACTGATTGCTGATTGAACAATTGTGTAGAAGAGCTTGACAATCAAGGGAGTAGTTTTCATCAGCTGTGACCGAATGTGTTCATTTGGTGTGACATGATTTCCTTAACTGGGTTTTAACATTTTTTGTAGACCTTGTTTACAGGTTGGACATATTACTTGCATTGACATTGTGCTTGAAAGCAATGACATACTACTGTTTGACAAACAAAAAGTATAGTGCTCAGGTTATAATAAAGATCAACTTGACTTTCGTTTAGGTAGAGTAATCTTCCCACAGGAGAAAAACTTTTTTGTTCTAACAGTGTAAAACACATCAACAGTAGGAGAGATGAATTTAAATTAACTCATTTAAATGTTACCACAACAAAAGTACTCTGTGTCTTAGAACCTGTTATTATCCATTAAAGATTGATCCTGATTACATCTTGAGCTTAAGCCAGGGTTGCTTCCCTTCTTTCTGGATAATTACCTAATCTCTGGGATATCCAAAAAATAGCAATAAATATAGCCTACATGTCTGTCTATACTTGGATGGACCCACTTATTTCCTATGTTAGTATACTTGAGAAAGAGACATCTGTAGTGTCAGCCGAACCTGGTTTCTATGCTCCTCTCAGATAATAAAGCCATTCTACGTTCTTGGCAATTTCCTTCAGCCCCACAAGTTTGGTCATGCTCTATGGTCTAGGTATGCTCAAGTGTAATTCAAGGAAATGCTTTAATTCATGGCAATGAAAGTAATGAGGGCCTTTAGATGTGACAGGATGACACGGCTAAGGTAGGCTGTGCCCCATTAACTTGGCTGGAACACGAACTGCACTGAATAGATGAGTAGATGGTTAGCCATTGTTTTTAGGGGATATTTCAGCTAATTGTGCACGACCTGCTAAGCGCTGACGGTATTGTCAGTTACTCTTCAAGCTGTAGATATAGCCTTGCTACTGTGCTAACACTGCTAATAATGTTTTAGTAGCGACTTCCTGCATTTTATTCAGCATCCTCTGGCTTTTGGAGCGCGCATAAATGCTAATGGGAGTGGACTGCCTCTCTTTTCCAGCCACCACATTATCTCAGTGTGGACAGGTTGCCCACTCACTAAATGAGACACCTCGAATACACACATGCATTACGTAATAGCATCCCAAGGCCACGCAAATCTCTTGACGTGTTGCAAAACCGCCCTCTCCTCCACACAAACTGGGGATCGACAGAGTCAATCTGGAATGAGAGGCAAGACGCGTAAAACCTTTCTTCGGCCTTAAAACGACCATTTGGTGATTATGACATCTTAAACACACACTGAAGTGCGGTTGGCTAAGAGGGTAATTTACATCGGCACTGTGTGTGTGTGTGTATTTGTTTAACTGCTCGTATCAGCGGCCGTGACACACACTCACAAGTGTGTTTGTTTGTGTATGTGTGTGTGTGTGTGTGCTGTCACACCTGGATCCCCTGTCGCATCTTTCTCTCTTCATCCCCTGGCACCGGAACGGGCGAGGCTTTTATTTTTAGGAGGGGGCTCCCTGCCGTTTTCCGCGCTCCAGCGTCCGCTACCAACCCCAATTAGCCCCCCAGGTGACTGGGGCGTGTGGAAGGAGGGGAGGCGCATTGCATGTCGCTCTCGCAGACATGGGGGAGGCCTCCCAAATGGTGCCCTTACTGTCTACACGGCGATCAAAGGCTGTGTTCTTAAAAGTGCATAGGGCGCCGCTTGGAAACGCAGGGGCTTTGATGGGCCTTTAGTGTGTCATAAATAGCCTCCCGGCTCATCTTCTCTCCAGCACCTGAAGATCCAAAGGGAGGACTATTGTGTGAAGGAGACAGATGCGGACGGCTTTGAAACATTCGCGGTGCGGCGCGGACGAGGCGGAGCGCCTGTTCATGTTATTCAGGGTCGAGCCGTCAGAACGGCGTGCGGGAAAAAAGGCAGAAAGAAGAGACGTGAATAAGGAGACGCACTTGCATTCATTCCATTTCTAATGTATGCAGGGTTTTGTTGTGTGAGGTCAAAAAAGCCCTGGTAGGACAATTTACTTGGGGAATTTCGTTGCACTTCGAACAAAATTATTTTTAGCCCTGCTTTAACTTTCTACGTGAGTATGACTGAAAACCGACAATCTTGGTCAGCAACAATCTAGAACAAATAATTTTGTGGAGAAGTAAAACATTGAACAAACAACCTAAAAGCCCATTCTAATACATCTAATTCTGAATTTCAATTATTTAGACCTTATAATGGACCTACTGCATACATTTTTTCATGATTGTCCTTGTCCGGCCTGCAATAAGGATTAACTGCCTGATATGCAGGATAAAGTTGCAGTTTTAAGTTTGGATCTGTAAACAGGGATGAGATGCATTGTCACATGCTCCTAGTGCCTCGGGGGGCGTTGTGTGGAATACCCCTTTAACCATGGTCAAGGATTTTATCAGGTCTTGTTGAACCTTCACCCCAGCTTTTGCTTGAAGAACCTTTTCGAGGCCTGCATGGTGAATATTCCTAGAGATGTTCAATGTGAGATTTGTAAATTAACAAGACGGCCTAATAAGAGACAGCTGTGAAGACAGCGGTCCGAATGTCTTTCGGTATCCTGAAATCCGGGAAATGTGCACCAAATGTGCAGTCGTTCCTAAAAGGGTAATCCAAAATGGCCGAAAATACCCTCAAATTAAAGCTGACAGTTAACCCCATATTCACTGGGTGCTGGAATACTGGTCATGTATGTGCTCATTCACACACCTGGACACATGCGGTCAGCAGGGAGGGTTGTGCAGTCTGAGGGCAATTCATTGAGGTGGATGTGGTCATTTGCACACCAATTGCAGATGTTGGCAGTGTTTTAAGTGTTTTTAGTGCTCTGGCAGTGGATTACTTTCTGCAATCATTTCTGCTTAATTTCAATACCTCTTGAGTTGGTTGTGTCAACAGACGGGGCGATACTACTACTTAACCAATGTGCGCCTCCTGTCACGGAGTGACACATGTCTTCCCGTACACCTGCTGATATGCAGCCAAGCAATGCCACTTCAGGCCTTCGGCACTGGTGTTGGGTGGTACAGCTTCTGGAGAGATCGTACAGAACTCATTAGCGTGGCACAGAGTGACGGTCTGAAATGGGACAGAAATATATCATTGTTGTCGATTTCATAAAAACACGCGAAGCCATCCGTGGGCCCTCTCTCTTTCCATAACATACCAGCACACCGAGGCCCTTCTGGGTCTTTGCTCAGCTGGCATTCATCGGGTCTGACATTTCCACTGCAAATATCAGCCACTTCCTCTGTGTGACAGTTGGCAGCCTGGCAGGAGACCTGGGTGAACTTTGACTCGCTGTGTGTGTGTTCTAGTCCCAGCGGGTCACACACACACACACACACCGCAGGTGGGGAGCTTCCAGCACAGGTGCGAAAGGACTTACGATCATAGCGCGTAAATGGATGGCCAGGTTAGATGGGAGCACCTGTGGTCGCAGGGCTCCTCGTTTGCTCCTGCAGAGGCATTTCTTGCACTCATATTTTTTGCAAATTTCTTGCAAAGGTTTTGCCGGCGAATGTAAGAATTGCGAGTAGAAGAGTTCCTTAGTCCTCCTGGTTTATGTTCAACACATTTTGGGTTGAGTGCCTGTGACATGCAACACCGTTGATGAAACTGCTTTTTTTCCTCTTTCCCCATACGCAGAACCAAAATGGCCACTGCTTTGTGATGTTCGTACTAGAGTCCTGTTGGACATGCCCTTCACACGGCCTTTGATTGTCTATCTTTAGACGCTCTGGGACAAACCCACGTGTTAGGTTCTGCTCTTTGGGTTTCTTTGATTGTGAATAGAACGCGCTGTTCGTTCGGGGTGTTGCCAGGGCCATAGAAATATAAACAGAAACATTTTCTAAATGTCTAATTGCTGTGAATGTAGAGGTATACTGTTATTTAAAACCAAATGCACACTTCGTCTATAAAAAGTTTTTTTTTTTCACTTGAAAAAACATTTTAATACATTTATTGATAAAAATTGTGTAACTGCGTGACATATTGATTTTATATTGTTCAGTGGGCTTGTATAAGATGGGAACATCTCACACTGTAAATTTGTAAATTTCTCACACTGGGATGGTCGGTGGCTGTGACGGGAGAATTTCCAACCAGAAAGTTCTTGAGGTGTCACGGAGGATAGGTGAGAGGAAACATAATATGCTCGGCCTTAGCTTTGTGTGCTCAGCTAAACAAAGACCATGAGAGGTGTCCTTGCGATGTCATTTGAACGTCAAACGACTACAAGGTCAACAATGGGCTCCATGTGCAACGACCCTAATAGACACTGTACAGCAGTTTATGTGCAGGCTGTATCAACTGGGTCTTTACGCTTGTTTTAGAAGAGTCTGGAAGGAGAGACAGGTTGTGGATTGAAAAGAAAAACAGGGCATACTGTGATATCACACTCCTTTTAAAGTGTATAGCCGCAGTCTACTTTAAAACGTTTATCATGGAGCGCCTGTGATTGCAACTGTATTTGCCCCTCCTTTTATTTGTCTCTATATCCCCCTCTCAATCTCTATCTAATCTATTTAAATTTGGTTTAATTTGTAAGGGGTTTACCGGCCTGGGAATCATTTTTTGTTACATTGCCAAAGCAAGTGAAAATAAGAAAGACATAATAAATAAAAAAAATTACAAACCGTGAGAAAATTCAGGAATATTCAGATATGGAAAGAGGTTTTAAATGTTTAATTTAATGTGTAATTTATAATTGTATCGGCAGCGTGTGCAGTGTTGTGTGTACATGATCACATGGTTATGGTGAGAATGAGAAGCGAAAATAAAGAAGTGAATATTAGTTGGGTTCGCAATGTTGTGTGCGTTGCAAAGAGGTAACATATTCAACCCGTTTAACAACCTCACACGGCAAGGCTGTGTCTCTCTCTCTGTATCACACAATGTAGGGACACTCCCAAATGGAACCCTTTAGAGTTCACTGCATTCAATCAGACAAAAATAGTGTGTTGTTCGTGTGACAGGGTTTGAGTTGTGACGCCCACCAAGCAGATGAAAGTAGGCTTGTCAAATCAAGCATGAGATCTATCACATAGATTGGTGGGGGCAATTGTCAACAGAGCTAGATTAGCCAGATCTGCTGCTGAGAAGACGCAGGTTAATAATGTCTCCATTTAAGCTTTGGTAACACATGTTATTCTCAGTATTGTTAAAATGGAGACCTGAACAAAATTGAGGTACGTGGGAAGAATTTTCAAAAAGTAACAAGATATTCTGAGCACCTTCTTACCTTATATAGCCGGTGGCTGTGCCTTCGGGACTTTCCTTATTCCCCCAATTCATATTTTCCATGCTGAACAAGCCTGAACACATTGCAATGCAGGAGCTTCTAACCTAGATCTAAAACAACCAGTACATCCAGTATGCTTAAAGCCTGAAACAATTTCTTTAGCTTGTCAATATGATAATACAGGCATGTTAAAAAATTAGGACACCTACTGAAATATTTAGGTATTTTTTTAGAAATATGGACATATCAATATTTGATCTTCTTTCAAACAATATCTATAGATAGATATAATTTTTTCACATGACTGTATTTATTAAATAAATTATTTTCTGTGACTGCTGCAATTTATTTACCTATTAACTTCCTGCGAAACAGATCACTACATCTATAATTAAATTACTAACAGCCTTAAAATAATCACTGCGTTTGAGGGGAATTTGTCTTACTTTAAGCTTCAGAAGTTCTTAAATGCAACAATAATATTGAGGCCAACAGGCGAGGAAAGCCTGCAAACCTGACACGTGCAGCTGTATGTGTGGGCACGTGATGTGTGGGCACGTGATGTGTGGGCACGTGATGTGTGGGCACGTGATGTGTGGACACGTGATGTGTGGACACGTGATGTGTGGGCACGTGATGTGTGGACACGTGATGTGCGGACACGTGATGTGTGGGCACGTGATGTGCGGGTGCTACTACGAGCTGGGCTTCGTCCAGAAGAAGAACGAGTAAGGTGGCAGATTCAGCGTCTTGTAATGACAGTGGCAGACATCGGTGCTTCCGCCATCTGGGTGCCACCTCGCATGCCAGGGTTTATCACCTCCAAGTCCTGACTCCTCACGGTGAGCGCTCGGCAAAAAGGGGAAATCGGAATAAGTAGCCTTGTCTTTGGCATCAAACCCCGGGGTGCCTGCGGGCCCAGGACCAAGCTGGTTTCCCTCGGGCTGGCTGCCATGGGCCACCTGGGCGAGTTTCCGCTCGGTTAGCTTGGGCCGCGATCCTACCATTCTGTGTCCTACTGAACGACCGACTGCAGGAGAACACACGGTTGTGGCTGTAATAACGGTTCTCTGAAGGATGAAATGACGTACGACACCCATTTGGCCTTGTGTCCGCGTGCTATTTCAATGTCTATTCCCTCATTGCAGAGCAGACACTATAATAATTCAGCGTTACTAGGATACAAACAGGGACGTAATTGGACTGACTTTGCCTTCCTGTCTCATTCACGTTTCGTAACCCTCTGCCCCCCCCTTTTAGCGTGTCCTAACGTAGGCTATTTGAGATGTGATGTGAATCAGTAGGTCTGGTCACCTGGTCTTGCTAACGGTAAGCTCATCTTTTCTTGCAATGGTAATTCTCCTGTTAGCTTTCAACATTTTAATAATTTCTCAGACGGGTTGAATGGGGCACAACTACAACAGACGACTCATCTTGTGGCCACAGGTATTCAATCCAGTGACCTTTCGGTTCCCTGGCCCAATGCTCCTCCCACATGTTCGTATCCCGGGGCGCGCCATACGGTTAATCCATGGGAGTCCCGCAGGGTCGGTGCTAACTGGCCCAGCCCAGTCTGCCTTGTGACCTCACAAGCATGAATAATAATAACCCACGCTGATGTGGAAGACACTGTGCACATTAAGCCTCTTATTATGGTGTTAATGCTGATTCTCCATTTAGACTCAACTGGACTGACTGAGATCATGTTGTCTCATAGATTGCCAGCCTGCAGCCATCCACCATGAACCGCAAAGCCAAGCCCTGTTGAATCAGCGTAGGTGGGGGAGGAGGGGGAGGAACACCATTTTGTTTCCCTTCTCAAAACCCACTCTCTCTGGCTGTAAGGCACACAGCCAAGCTGTAACGGGCCACTAGCAAGAGCCGCTCTTACGTAACTACACTACACGCCAAAATGGCAAAGCATTATCACCCACCGCCGATGTTTGTTGGAGAGAACGTTGTTACGGGCAGATGCAGGAATTACAAAAAAAGCAAGAGGCAAATTGACAGGACGGCAACGCAGAAGGCGATGACATGGCCATGACAAAGCGATGACATGGCGAGGGCTTTGACGTAGCAGCAACAACAAAGACCTAAAGACCCTGGGGCGTGTCGATGGACGTGTGTTGTACGTGCCTGTGCGTGTGTATGCGGTGGGGGCGGGGGAGTTGTGGCCATAACTATAATGACTCCTCTGCTCCACCACAGCCACAGCAGAAGTGCGTGACTGTCAGTCGTCCAATCAGGACCTCTTCTAAATACTACTTATATAAGATATCATGTGGTGCATAAGAAGAAACCGGGCACCTTGCCTTGCACGTGTTTACGTACGAGCATAACCGGTACTGTGTCATCTGCGACGGGTTTATTTGGACCTTCAGTCTGTAACTTGCGAACAGGTGGCCCTCCTTGGTTGGGTTCTGCACCCTGTTCTAACGCTTCTCGATACCGGGTCGTGGTCCACAGGGTTTGTGGGGTCACGCTGAGCTGTATCGACCGGCTCAGGCAGTTCGTGTGTCTGCCAACACGAAGGTCATCAAGAGAGTGGGCGTGTCTTCCCATGCGCCGACCCACGCGACTTCCTGTTTGGAAGGGCAGCATGGGGAGAGCGTGGAGAGCATCCTCGTGGTCCAAAATGGGACACTGTTGTCCAGAATGTCGGTTCTATAGAATACGAGGACCCTGTTGGTCAGTGAGAATTTCGTCTCTTGGCCTTCTACCCACAGATGCCCCCTGGAAATTCCCTGGCCTCCCTCCCCCAGATGCCCGCTGAAGAGGGCAGTTGTGAACAAGGTTGGCCCAGGATAGAGAGGGTGGGGATCCTAGAGGCGGATGGACGCACCCCAGAAAAGGCCATGTCGCCGAATAGATTACAGCCGTCTAATACTTCTATGGTGAAACAGAAACATCTCCAGCTGGAGGTGGACAATAAAGGTGGGCTGTGAAGGGCCCGCCGAACGCCGCTGTGCCAGTGTGCGAGGGCTTCGGGCACGGCCAGGCTGTTTCCACGCGAGCGGGCTAAGCTGGCAGTCACAGGACGGAGATGCGAGTACAGCGGCACCTGCTGGGCAGGCGAGTCTAGGCGGAGTCACACGAGGGCACGGCGGCCCGTGTCCCCGGCTAAGTGGCAACACCCCGCCAACTCTGCACGCCAACACACTCGCCAGTGTTTTCTCTGTGCCGTTCTGCCATTTTTTATTGCAGGTCCGTTTGCAGAAACACAGGCAGAAAACCAAAGGTAGTTTCTTAGGCATTTATTAGAAATTGCAAGGTGTCCTACGTACAATATCCACATTGAATATAATGACATTGGCCTTAAAGGTCCACAACAGCAGATAAACTTAGCAAATAACTAGTAGATCCATGACACATATCAAGACCCAAAGTAATAAACAAACATGTATTTTGATGGAGTACAGCAGCCTATGACGTGTTCACGTTCTGTTCACAAACAGTCGTATTTTTCTACAATAAGAAACCAATTAAAGTCACCTTAATGATGTACAAATAGCACATATATTATTGTATCGTACACAATCAGTACTCCACAATGTTGTTATTATTTCAACTTGTATCAATAGTGTTATTACTGTTTCAAGGTTCAGTTAAGATGCATTATAGCTACTCTACACAGTGGGGAGGAAGGCATCTACCGCAAATAGTTACCTTATGTGCAGCAGCTACACACAAACATTAAATATGACTCTCCTTAACCCACAGTTACACAGTAGCTCTCAAAGGTGTTCACCCATTCGTGGACATTTCATTGTTAAACCAACTGAAATCCAACGATTTAATTAGAATGTTGATCAGTGGCGTAAATGAAATACATTTCAGGTTGTAACTTAGTAAAATTAAGAGCTGCTGAAATATTATTATTGTTGTTTTTTATTACGAAACGGATAATACAATATGAAATGGATTTTCACAACATAAACATCCGGCGATAGCTGATGAAGACGTATTGTTACACGTTAGGGGGATTCTATGTGGTTAAAATGACAGTTGCATTGCTTCCTAACAGTGTATTTAGCTGACATGACTGGAACTTTTTCGATCCCGGCTTAACATACAGCTACATAGACAGAACTTATTTGTGCTTGAGCTACCATGCTGTCGTAGGTCGGTATCCTACACATTCACGTGTGATACAAGTCGATTGATGATAAACTGTTTCAAAAGGTTTGAACATATTCGGTTCGAATGAGAGAGCAATTCATGAAGTCATTTTGAGGGAATTTCTTTCTGCTTTTGTGCATAAACATTATGCATTTAAAGCAATGCATTTACAGAGGAACTGTTATGTTCCTGTTTTCAAATAGAATCAAGAGCAGTGAATTATTTCAATTGAACAAAATATGTGAGACTCCTAACACTAAATTGTGCAAAAATAGAAACATTTAGGGTGGGGGGGGGGTTCTCTGTGCTTTGTCATCAACTATACTGATGCTTCAAAGCTAAATCTAAGAAAGGAAAAAAAACAATGTAATAGGTTACTATTGCTTACATATAGATAGTAATAAGCATTTTTGCAGAAGACCTAACTGACAGATATACAGTAAGAAAGCCACATTCTTATTTTCATCTCAAACTCTGAAAAGCATTCACCCCTTTGGACTTCTCCACATTTTAAATTGTTACAACATCAAATCTAAATGCATTTAATTAGGGTTTTTTGCCACTGAATCATCTGTGATGCAGCCAGGTGTCTTTAGAAGTCATTTAATTACTTGAATAGAGTCCACCTGTGCACAATGAAGGTGTTTCATCAGAATCATCACCTTGCTTAACTGTCTGAGGTAACACAGTTGGTTAGTACAGTATCAGAACAATTGTATCTGGGAGGTACCACAATTGGTAAGTACAGAATCAAAAACGACATTGTGAAGACAAAGAACATTCAAAGCATATTCAGAATAAGGTTCTTAAAAAGTACAATTTAGGGGTAAGATAAAGAATCAAAAAAGTGTATCTAGGCCAGATGAGAACTAGTGCCAGAGGCCACAACGAAGCCTATGTCAACTCTTTTAAGGAGTTACAGTCTTCCATGGCTGAGCTGGGAGACACTGTGTGTACTGTAACAATAGCTTGGGTACTTCACAAAAAGTGCAAGCTAAACTCTGCACACCACTTAGAACAATATGAATCTATGGGGTATGGTGGTGGCAGCATCATGCTATGGGGATGTTTGTCTGTGTAAGGAATGCTTGTGATGATAGTGGACAAAATGGATGAATTTTTTCTAAGATTTGCAAAGCGTAGAGACTTACTTAAATATAGTAATGGTTATTATAGCTGCCAAAGGTGACAATATCAAATGATGTAAGGCGGTGAATACTTAAGTAATCAAAGTATTATTTTCTGACTTGTATTTGTCATTAATTTACAACAATTCTAATTCCAATTATTTAATGTTGGTCAGTGGCAAAAATACTATTTATATTTCATGTTGTAACAGGTGGAAAAGTCTCTATCTACATTGTACATATTAATAATAAAACAGTGTTGTAGACTTTGGTCTAAGGCAGCCAGATACGTTAACATTTTATTTACAGAAATTTTTTATAACTTTATCTAGATATCACAGATAAACAAA
The DNA here is from genome assembly GCA_016801125.1 of Novumbra hubbsi. Lineage (NCBI taxonomy): Eukaryota > Metazoa > Chordata > Actinopteri > Esociformes > Umbridae > Novumbra > Novumbra hubbsi. The sequence goes on along the minus strand of JACXGK010007377.1, from coordinate 2,841 downwards.
CTCTGAAAGGTGTGTGCATAAAAATGTTGTTGTGAAACCTAAAAAAGTAAAACAAGCAACAAATTAATCTACAGTAGCAAGCTACCCAAAAGAGTTTGGCACGCATGAGCTATTCAAGCAGGGTTGCAAAATTCCGGGAACTTTCCTTACGTTCCCTAATGTTCCCCAAATTCTGAGCAGTTTGTGTTGCCTGCGATCAAGGGTGCTCAAGAACTTCGGGAAGGTTACCAACATTTTGCAACCCCTGTATTTGAGACAATAGCGCACCAAGCGGTGTGGTCATCTACCGACATGGCGGCGGTTCTACTGTAGTTGATAAAGGGCGGGGCTTTGCCTGAAGACCCTCCTCCTTGCTGTGGTCCTTCATAGAGACACTCACAGTGAATGGCTAGAATAGCGCCAGCACTGCAAGAGCCAGTTTTAAACTCCTCCCATTATTCTGTCAACTTGCTCTTCCTCAGCTGAATGATCCTTGCCTGCCATCAACACACACACACACACACACACACAAAGGTAACTACAGATTGCTCTCAGGCTCTAAATCCACAATTGAAAAGTTCATCACCTTAATTGTTTATCTTGGAAACAATTGCACTGACTGGTTCTCACCTACTGCCTGGGACTGTCCAGGGTTGTCGTTGGGTGTAGTGAGGTCATCAGGGGGCCAGCGGAGCTCACCACTCTCCACCTCGCCACTTTCGGTGGGCTCCACCACAATTGACGGAAGCCGCTTGGACAGCTTAGGGATACGCTCGTGGGAGTCCGGAAAGATCTGGAATCCAAAAGTTAATGGAATTAAATTGACACTAAATTGAACAACAAATTAAATACTGAGTGGATAGTGAATTAAACACTAAATGATTGGTCCCCACCAAACTGGTTGTGAAAATCCGGTTTGTGATGTTGAGTTGAATCAGGTTGAATCCTGGAATCTGTGGTCAGACTTTTCTTCATGCATCTTTCTCGGCATTAAACAATGTGTGGTTTCCCAAGCAGAGAATTCAGGGCTTTTAGAATGCATTTCAGATTGAGACCACATGTCTTGACGCACATTAGACAACGCTCAGCCGGGCCATCAGGGCTTTTTGTTGCCTCAGATACGGCTGGTAAATGGAAGACAATCATGAATGTGTTTTCCACTCTGTCACTCCACAATTGGGCTCAGTGTTGAATTGGAAGCCTGAGGTAACAACGTGCATCGACTTCACACACAGAAGCTCAGGCCTCTGAAGAGCTCAATTTCGCCAGGTTACTTTCATAACCCCACTGCCCTGAAAGAGGAGTGGGCGGAGCAGCAAAGGGAAACACCCACATCTGCACAGGTTGGCTGAGAAAGGAATGGCTTGTCCCTTGAATTGCCATCTTTTATGTTAGTTCGGTCATTGACTGTAAATGATGAGCCCAGACAAAAATGGCCCCACATGCACACAACCTACTCTAGGTGGTGTTGTATGCTTTCTTCCCTGCGGAGTCCCTGGAGAGCAGCGAGTTTCCTTTTGAGAGCTCTGAACTGATTGGTTCACAAGACACGGGGACCGGAAGATTCTGTCTGATGTTTGGGTCAAAACCTGCGATGATGTGCTGTGTTGTGGGAACTCTCCAGGCTCCATGTACGTGCGCAGCTTTCAGCAGAGACCAGGGTTCAATACCCCCCTCCACCATTCACCACTACCGTCTCCTTTACGTCCGTCCTTTTATGATTCCAACTCTCAGTAAAAGCCTTGAGACATCCATACGAGTAACAGAGTCGGACTCCTCTCGCCATTTCAAATAATATTTGATATACAATGGTTGCCAACAAGAAAAAGTCTAAGGATTTTGACAGTAGGTCGTGAAACAAAATAGGTAGGTGGTAAGTAAAACCGTTGATGTTTGGGTAGCAGTATAAGCACTCTGTGATGACTGCAGATGTAAAACGGGAAACAGTTAAATAAATGTATCTCATTAACGTGCAATATTGCAGAACTATGCTCTGTGCAAACACAACCTTTTAGATAGAAAGCCTCATGCAGTGGGCTTAAAGGGGTGGGGGGGGGGGGTGAGGGCTGTGATTTAGGTGGAGTCAGAAAATAGCCCTGCTGTCAGCTCAGAGCAATGGAGGTGCATTTGCACTCATAGGTCTACAGGGAAGGAGACCAGCAAAGAGAGACATCAAAGAGATGTTTGCCGGTGTGTGAGTGTGCACGGCAAATTGGCCTGTGTCTGGTGCATGGCAAGTTGGCCTGTGTCTGGTGCACGGCAAGTTGGCCTGTGTCTGGTGCACGGCAAGTTGGCCTGTGTCTGGTGCACGGCAAGTTGGCCTGTGTCTGGTGCGCCGCAAGTTGGCCTGTGTCTGGTGCGCCGCAAGTTGGCCTGTGTCTGGTGCACGGCAAGTTGGCCTGTGTCTGGTGCACGTCAAGTTGGCCTGTGTCTGGTGCACGGCAAGTTGGCCTGTGTCTGGTGCACGGCAAGTTGGCCTGTGTTTGTGTGGTTCCTACATTTGTGAATGTTCTTGTAACCCTGTTTGCGCTGTAGTATCTTACTGTGTGTTGTCCGTGTGTCTGGGAGGGCGTTCCCTGGTTTAGATGTTTTTTGTGATTTAGCCCCACCTGAGTGGATATACCCCCATCTCCGGAAGCGCCTCCCACGTTGAAGTCCCCCACCGTCGAATCGCAGGTTTTCAACACTTCTGTCATCCTGTCAGGAGGTCTTGCCTTCAGCCAAGCCAAAAGAAGAGAAAAGGATAAAATGTTCTTAGTAGAGGAACAATCCAGTATGCCTGGTCCGGTTCCAAACCAGACGTACCTAGATACAGTAACAATCCAGTATGCCTGGTCCGGTTCCAAACCAGACGTACCTAGA
>JACXGK010007376.1:0-25510 GCA_016801125.1 Novumbra hubbsi | reverse complement strand
AGATTGGAGGGCATCACGTAGGTTTACTGCATGGCAGTTTGTGGGGTCAGATTGGAGGGCATCACGTAGGTTTACTGCATGGCAGTTTGTGGGGTCAGATTGGAGGGCATCACGTAGGTTTACTGCATGGCAGTTTGTGGGGTCAGATTGGAGGGCATCACGTAGGTTTACTGCATGGCAGTTTGTGGGGTCAGATTGGCGGGCATCACGTAGGTTTACTGCATGGCAGTTTGTGGGGTCAGATTGGAGGGCATTATAGCAGGTTCACTGAAGGGATCAAGAGACTACAGTTGTTTTTGCTCCAGACAGTCAGAGGCGAAATCTGCGTGGACCGTCCTGTCCCAAATTCTATAATGTCCTATTATAAAGACACTCTTCGAATGCACGGCACTGAAGATTCAACCGAACATTTGTAAATGGAAAGACCTGTGTGTCTATGATAGTGGAGTGGTGTTTGTGTGTGGGTTAGGATGGGAGCGCCTGGACATGTCCTTCTACCATACTAAGCATTATCGTTATTGTTTCATCACACAATAACCTTTGTTTCCAATCCAAGTGTCAGTTCTGTTGAGTAAACATACAGTTGTTGGTTGATTTTAATAATATATATTTATTATATATTATTTTATTTGGGGGGAGGGGGGCAACCCATTCAAATAGGCTGTTGACTTTGATGTGGCATCTAGTTATAGATTTGCAGACTTGCCGACCCCAACATGAGAACATGAAGTCCAGTACAACTGTATTTGTGGCAAGATGCACTTGCTTCCTCTGCCAGAAAGTTCACTTCTGTCTAACTGGTTTTGCATTTACTGCTCTAGTAGTCTTAAGTGGTATTTTCGGGTCTCTGGCAATTTATTGTTTATGAAGGTCAACATTTCCAGTTGTTTTTAAAGGTGGAACACTATTTGTCTTTTATGAATTATTTGCCTTTCCCCATGACGACTGAAGACAAAAGGGGTTCACAGTTTACCTCAGTGAAGCTATGAAGGACCACAATGGGATGCATGAGGCCAAACCTGCAGCCCGTTCAGGTGGCAAAGGCAGTCCAGCTCCTTGATGATGGCACAGCCATATGCACCATTGCAAGAAGGTTCGCTCTTTCTCCTAGTACAGATTGAAGTGCATGGAGGAGATACCAGGAGATGAGCCGTTACATGAGGAGAGCTTAACAGGGCCGTAGAAGGGCATCAACCCAGCAGGAGGACCGGTATCTGCTCCTTTGTGCGAGGAGGAACAGTAAGGGAACTGCCAGAGCCTGACAAAATGACCTCCAGCAGGGGACTGGTATCCATGTTTCTGACCAAACTGTCAGAAACAGACTCTAAGAGGATGGAATGAGGGCCTGACATCCTCTAGTGGGACCAGTGCTCACAGCCCAGCACGGTGCAGCTCAATTGGCATTCGCCAGAGAACACCAGAATTCACAGGTCCGCCATTGGCGCCCTGTTCTCTTCACAGATGAGAGCAGGTTCACACTTAGCACATGTGACAGACGTGAAAGAGTCTGGAGACTCCATGGTGAACCTTCTGCTGCCTGCAACATCATCCTGCATGACAGTACCCTGACTGCTGTCAGGTACCGGGATGAAATCCTCAGTCCCATTGTCAGACTTTATGCTGGTGCAGTGAGCCCTGGGTTCCACCTGGTGCAGGACAATGCCCGGCCTCATGTGGCCAGAGTGTGTAGGCAGTTCCTGGATGACGAAGGCATCGATGCCACTGACTGGCCCTCACGTTCCCCAGACCTGAATCCAATTGAGAACCTCTGGGACATTATGTATGGGCGCATCCGCCAAGTAGTGGAGCCATGATCCAGGTCAGGGAGGAGATCCCTTAGGACACCATCTGCCATCTCATCAGGAGCCCAGACGTGGTTGGGAGGGCGTACAGGCACACGGGGGACAAACACACTATTGAATAACATTGTGAATTTCCGTGATGAAATTCACGCAAGTTGGAACTGCCTGGGATTTTAATTGTTTACTTTGATATTCAATGTGAGTTTGAATCCAGCCCTGAATCTGTTGGTGATTTTGACTTCTATTGTTACATTATTGGATTACAATAATGGTTACAACGGATTACACAATGAACTTTAACAATTTTGATCTTTAATATATTTCCTTCATCAAGACCCAATGTGTGATTTAAGTGTTCTCTTAATTGTTTTGAGAAGTGTATTTTCTCTGAACAATTGTACTATTATATATTATTAAACAGTCCCAGTGTTTTATACATTCCTTTTTGTAATTTTTTATCAAATGTACCAGTACATTAAGGAAGTGACAGCTTTTCGTATTTGAACATGAAAAATTAAAAATAAATTACTCATATAATTAGGCAGATGCGTGAAATCTTAAAAACATTGTGGCTGATGAATCGAAAGGTCTGATCGATTATTCGAAATGTGTGAATGCAAACGGGTAAACATTTTTTTAACGTGTTGTATTCCCTAGACGACAACCTCAGTTGAGCTTGCAAGTGCTCTCATTACCACAAGGAGGTGCTAGAGTGTGACATCCATCATCCCCGGGCGGTGCTGAGCTGTTACTGCACCACCTCTGCTGGACCCGTAGGCATGGCTGGGATGCCCGCTGTGACTCAGGTGTGTGTATGCCTCGTCCAGGATTTGATCACACGCCCGCCGTGAATCAGGTGTGTGTATGGGATCCAGCCACGTAGTTGTGGAAGGCCTGTTGAGAGAGAACCTTGTGTCTCTTACGCCCCTATACTGTCACCTTTCTCTGCTCTCTTCTCATTCCCCTCTCTTCTCGACTCTCCACCCTACGCTCTCTCACCCCTCTCGTCTCACCCCTCTCTCCATGTCCTCTCTCCTCTGATTCTCCTCTGAATCCCCTGCACCGTCTCCCCTCAACAGCCCATTGAGTTGTAAAGGATGATCAGGTCGGGCCTCCGCTACTCCAGTGCAGCCCAGGTGCATTTAACGTTTCATACGGCCGGGTCTCCTGTAGCTTCTCCAGCCCTCTTAATTAGCAGCTCCCGTCTACAGGCGGTGGCAGACAGACAGAGGCCTTGAAGCGTGAGTTAGACCCCACGAAGCCACCGTCGTATGAGCGCATTCAATCTGTATTCTTCACTGATGGGTACACCGGGGTTGAGGGCCAGTAGTTCTCTATTTATCAGCAAACATAATGTAATGGGTGCGAGTTCAATTCATAAGATTTCCCATTTCTTCCGCAGGTGCATTATCGAGTGAGGTCTGTTGTTTCATATGGACAGACGAGTGAATGGACCACGAGTCCCATGTTAGCCAGGGAGCGGGAGACACGAGTCGGATACACAGCATATATTAATACATCCAAACGCTGGGTTATGGATGACACCCCTCAAATATAGATAAGCCTTCCTCAGTCCAGGAACGTAGTCACACGCTATAGTCAGTGCTAAGTTACAGTATCGCAACGCTGCAGTAACAACAGGCTCATCTAATGACATTCCTCCTTGCCTCTACAAGTCCCGGGGGAGAAGCGCTACAAATAGTGATAATGACATGAAATATACATTGAGAATAAAGGGAGCACGTTTACATAACCAGGCCCATAAATATCTGACTGGGAAGACATTGTTCTCAGACTCCTTTTAAGCTGTTCTCCCAGGGATGCCATTTTAATGACATGATGGTTTAAAGAGACGCTGCTCCGTCTCGTTCCATATTTAATTAACTTTTCCCTTTTCTGACGCGGCGGAGAGGAGAGGCAAAGGAAGAAAGGAGAGCATGATGGAGACAAACACACGATAGCGGAGGAGACAATAACAAATAGCTGGGAGAACAGAGAGTGATGCAGGGAGAACACGCGTGGAGACCTTGTCACGCTCCGCGAGCTGTTTACAATACAAGACCTGCCGGAGAGGAGGGGGGAGGACGGGCGGGGAGGGGGAGGAGGAGTGAGGGACCGGGGGGGAGGGGGCGGGTGAAAAAAATTGGGAGCAATAAAGTAGATGAGGGTGAGAGATGTAGAGAACGGAGAGATAGCGAGAGGAAACGGAGAAACGGGGCGAATGAGGCCTTTGCGTCCCACGAGGCACCATTACAGAGCATTTCCTAGTTCACCAATAAGCACAACACATGCCGGAAAACAAATGAAAAACTAACTGGTGTTATGAGGCTGTGCAGTTCCCTGTCCTCCCAGCCTTAATACAAAACAAGAGACTAAATTAAGAGTGTACTGGTAAAGCATTCATTCAAACAGGCTGCGTGAGGTACCACCGAATGAATGGTGCGGGTCTCTGTAGTTGAAATAGAACTACACCGAATAACCCTTCTATCTTTAGTGTCTCTGTCTTAGGGTATCTTTGGCAATCTGAGTGAAGTTGTTGTTTTCTTGCTTGGCTCTCTCCAACCCTCCCACTCACTCACTCACACACAGAGCAGAGGTCACGTGGGGTCAATCGCTCCGCTCTTCCTTCCATCGTCCGCCCTCCCGCCCTCTCCACGCACACACACACACACACTCCTGCGGCCCTGATGGCTAATGATCCCCCCTGCCTCCTGAACTAGGAGAGGCTGAAGGTGAGTCTCCCCCTCAAGCCATCTTCTCCCATCCCACCATGCTGCCCTAACAGACCCGCCAAGACAGACAGCTACTTAAAACAGGAGTTTTTTTTTTTGTGTTCTCCAAAATGAATTAAACACCAAGCAATGAAATATAGACCGTGTGGGGTCAAACCCACAGAAAATCTCTTGGCTCCTGCATGCCTCTGTGATGGGGAAGGATGGATGAGGGGTGATGGATGAGGACAAAGTGAGGAGGTGGGGGGGGGGGCTGCATATCAATAAAACAGCGTACAGCGAACCAACTGAGCGGGAAACACGGCGCCGAATACACGCTGGACTCTAGATTACGCGGATTGAAACAGCTAAGTTATCCCCGATACATTAGCACACAATGGGGCGGTGTTGTGTTACAGTCAGTGGGCGTAGTGGTTGTAATCCTGTCGTAGTGTTGTACAAGTGACTTGTAGTACCTGTGTTGTCATGAGTATAAGAGGAAGTTGCTCTGTGGTGTTTGTAAGGAGTGGTGCTACCAAGTATCTGTGAACCTTCTCCAAGACCTGAAGGCCATATTCACGGCTACACGTTTCTTTCTCCAATTATCACTAAATCTTTTTTCATGCCCTCGACACCTCTAAAGTTTTGACTCGCGGTCTGCGTGTTTGTTTTGACGTCGCTGTGCTGTTTCTTCCTCCTAGGCTCTCCTACGCAGCACAAAGTGCCAATGAGATATCTGACTGCGGAGGACTAAGTGATCCCGCTCGACATTCATCCGAAAAGGAGGGAACGATTAAAAAAATACTGTAAATCGGGGGAGAAACAGAACCAACAAAGAAGAAGCCCCTGACGCAATTGTGGAAGGAGAGGTGGTGACGTCCATTTTGCAGTTTTAAAGTGAAGAGATAGATGCTCTCTGAGAGGGGAATGAGAGGAGGATTGAGGGAGTTGCTGGTGGTGTGAGAGATTGGGTTACCCCAGACAGTCCCCACGGACCCCCCAGCCAAATGGATCTGGATTGTACGCTTGGGCGCACATATTGAATGCCATAAGAGGTCTCCCAGGTCCCCTTCAGTAGGAGGAATGCTCAGCCTAAACTGTGGTCAGTTTTCACCCAAAAGACATTCCATAAAAGAAGAGAAAAGATCAGTAAGGAGAAGCTGGGACGTTTGATAAACCAAGGCATTCAGAGCTAACACCATGCCAATGTTTGTAGTTGGTATATCTTGCATTGCCAACCACTTTTTCAACATGCTGGATAGAGACTGGCCATCATTCATGAATCAAATATGTGAAATATCAAAGGCCAATGCAACAGAGGGATTCTCATGCCAATTGCTTTTTAGTAGGCTGTCCTTAACACTGTCTGTCCCTACATTTTATAATTCTCAAGGCCTAACCCTATAATCCAAATTATATAACCCAAAAACGAACAATAACCCCATAATCCAAACTCTATAATCCACAACCTAACCCTAGAATCCAAATTCTACAATCCAAAACCTGACGGTAGTTTTATTTCCTGGTCCCTGTTCAACCCTTACACGCTTTATTATATCTCCCTTCCTACTGGGGTTATGACCACAGCATGGTGACGGTACTTCTAACATTTTCCTGAGGCCTAATGTTTTTGTTAATGCTACTTAATTGGAATACTATGATTAGTGACTTGGGACAGTTCATTTTTTTGTGAAGGAGAGATATAGTATCTTTGTCATTTAAACATTTGAACCATGATTGAGTAATGATAAACTGGGATTCATGAAAAACAATAAACATTATTTATGTATTTGTGTGGAATATGAACAAATGTAATATATAAAAAAGTCTTTCAGATTTTCTTTTCTATCATTTTCGGAATAAAAAGAATTGTCATAAACTTGGTGATAAGCTGAATGCTGTGCTATATCAAACCGTTTACTAGTGATATTTCAACTGGTTTGCCATGTAATGTTGGTGAATAGCAATAAAGCACATTGGGGGTATATGGAATATGGCCAATATGGTAGAAGCCTGTCTCTAGGCACTCTGGGTTGTGTTGTGCCTAAGAACAGCCCTTAGCTGTAGTATAATCAATCAGTCAAACATGGTTTTTTTATGAATCCCTTTTCACATCAGCAGTTGTCACGGAGTGCAGATACAGTCGCCCCTAAAACAACCCCCCCTTGTGCCATATTTCTTAATTAGAAAATGGGGAACTGCAGCACACAAGCTTATGACAGAACTGAGACATACTAGATGCATGTTAATATCGAGAGTGACCCAAAAACCAGATACAGTCAATTTTGTCTCACCGCCGTGTCCCAATGCAAAATGTCACTGACCCGGAGCTTCTTTTCTTAGTTTAACAATATTTATTTAAACAATATTTAGTTTTTACCTATCAATACAGACATTAAATCCTCACTAACTCAAGAGTATTGACCTTTACTGTCACATTTTGCTACCTGCGACATTTTGAGAATATCCTAATATTCGTGTGTGAGCGCCCGCTTGGACAATTCCAGTTTTTTTTGTGCCTGTGTTTTTTATTGCTAAGTCTGGCGGGCCAAAGAGAGGCCGCAGTGGTTCTGATGACACGCCTCACAAGTGAATTTAATTAAATCATAAATATGAGCTGGAGGCTGCCACCCAATTTAACGTAATGGATGATGTGGGCCAGTCCATCTCTGGCAACCCAAAGTTCTGGACCGGTTCAGAATGCCCTTGAAGCTTATTAAAAGCGTCTGGCACAAGACGACGCTAGCAAAGTTGTTTAATGGCTGCCCAGCTTGCATTCTGCTTGACAGTTAATGCTGGAATACTGCTGAGATGGGCCATCTATTCCATTCCAGGTTTTTTTATTTTCGGAATGTGGTGGGATTTCATTTCAATTGGGAAAGATTGTCACAGTCAGAAAAGCATAATGAAGTGGAGCCAAAATGGCAGATAAAACCTCAGATTGTAGAAAACCATACAGGATCATCTTATCGTTATACATGTTAATTAGGATATTGGGAAGGATAATCCATTGAAGTCGTTTTCCTTGACACTAGTAAAAGATTAAATTGCAATATTTCCCAGTGGTGTTGGTGCTGGTTGATAATGATCAATAATCTGTCTGGACACATTAGCGGCCAATGAGCGATCAGGGGGAGGTACTATGTTTCTTTATAGTTTTTTGTAATGATGTCTAAAGACTGTATGTACAAGGGAACTTTTCAATTTGATTCATTTAAAATCTTTTTTTTACTGATAGGTAATATTAACACCCATTATACATAATCTCCTCCAAATTGTGAAATGTAAACTTTTGAATGGTTGTGCGCTCTATCCTTTGTTTCAATGGTTTCCATCCTGTTACAGTTCTGTCCAATGTTCTACATCTGAAATCTCATTGCTATGAGGGATCATCATCTGATAGGCAGACAGATGTTACTATACGGGCCTTTGTCCCATTCGGCACAGACATCCTTCCCCGCCATTGGTCCCCTGGAGAGCTGTGTGCTCCCTAATAGACTTGGTGCGAGGGTGTGTGGAACGAGACCGCACAGGGTGATGGGTAATGGAGTCATTAATAACATAGACCTCCCTTAAGATGCTCAGATGTTCGTTAGGCAAAGCCACAAGGGAACCAGGGAAGAGGATGCAATTTGATTTCCAAAGAAAAATGCAAACTAAGCTTTTGAAGATGATCATGTTTACACTGTCAAGGTCCCATCTCGCTACTTAATCAAATTAATTGATTGTCACACACACACACACACACACACAAACATTGCACATCTACCTGAGTGCACGTTGCACATACACAAATGAATAGACATGGGAGCCATTTTCTCATACAGTTTTAATATTTCCATCACATGTGCAACACAAAAAAAACGAGGTCTGCCAAATACAGAACTCTGTATTTATACAATAACATTTGAATAACATCAGAAGAGAACTGTTCTTTTGCTGCAGTAGGAGGGGATGGTTCGTTTCCTGTACACTGAGTATGAACAATTCTCAATCAAAAGGTCAAAACATTAAAGTTTCATACAAAAGTGCATCTCAGGTTCAATGAATGCAAAAACATTTACATAACAGAAGGATTTATATTGGTGTTTTATAATGCCACAATGGCTTCCAGCTTTAGCAGAGAGCAGAGTGAGACACGGCAGGAAACAAGGAGATACGAGCTCCAGGACAGAAGTTATAAGCGCCCCCCCCCCCCCCCAAAGAGACAACACATGAACTGTCTCCGCCACCATCTTAAATCAACACGGAGTTAATCACCACTGCATAAAAAAAAAACTGATAACGAAAGAGAAAAGAAAAACTGTTCCAGTAATCTCCAGGCTAGAATGCGTAGTAAACGTTAATGACAGAAATGTACAGGTTTGAGTCAGTGGACTGGAGATTCCCCATGATTCTCTAGGAGACACAGGGAGGTTTCACGTTGCTTCTGTTCCCACGCCAAATGGAGGAGTTGGCCTTTCCATATCTGTGTAACTGCTTTTGCATATATCAGAATCCTGTCCTGGTTTTGTCCTGTTTTCCTCCAGTCCTTTGGACGTGTCCACGGGTAGGCAGGTAGACAAGCCAGACATACCTGCACTACTCAGTCCTCAGCTGGTGTCTCCTGGAAGGGCGGCCATGTTGGAATGAGATCTGCGACGTCACACTGTCAGTCTGTTGCTCTGCTGAAGCTTCCCGCCACCCTCTTCTGTGATGACTGACCAGGTCAGTAGTGTTACAGGGGTACAGGACATTTGGGTTGAGGAAAAGGATCCTGACTGACCAGACGGAACGTCCTCCTCCACATACAATAATACCCCACAATGGCACCCTTTGTCCCCAACACATCGTTGGTGAAGTGTCTCTTCTGATTGACAGCGGCATTGTCCATTTTTTCTCGTTTTTTTTTTTTTGAGGGGCGGGATCAGAACTGTACATTGGCAAATACTGTATAAGACTGCAATATAGCTGGAGTTATTAAGCAACACACGGACAATCTCTATTTACAAAGATAATTGGCCAGTTTTCTTGAAACGATGACCAGACACCCGGGACAATTGTTTCTGCCCTTGGTCCTGTAATCTATATTTTCTTTTGGTGACATGGTTTCTCTCTGAGTCTATGGAATCCTAAGCTCATCGCAGACGAGCCATTGGGATGCCTTGTACTGATGGTGGAAGGAGGTCTGACTAGGTCAGAAATGGTTCTCCTCCACGATGTTCCCCTCTCCTCCACAGGCCACCGACGATCCACCTGGTTAGCTGCTGTGCTGAGTCAACGTGTGGTTCTGGAAGGGAGGGGGAAAAGAGGAACACATAAAGCTATGAAACTGAATCTTCACGCTCAACAGAACAACATCAAATAAAATCCCTTTCATTCAACTGTTTTGAACATTTTAATTTGAACACCAAAATAAAAATGTTGAACTTTTTCTCATCAAAGATTAAAGCTGGAATCCTTCATGCAATGTCTGTTTGAAGAAATAACTGCAAACAAGAAATACAGTTGGTTTTCTCCTCATCACTGCACCTATTTTTAACCACACAGCTCACCTCTCTCTCAACAATCCTCAGCTTCCTCAACAAAAACAATACCCACAGTTGGACCCAAAAATCTAATTGTCAAAAGTTCCTGACATTTTATCTTAGAAGTTCAGCGATAGACATGGCGTTGTGATGACTGCTGGTACTGAATGTCGTTCTGTGGGTTCATGCGCTGTTTGGGTTCTCCAAATCCAATCAAGCTGAACCACAGTTACAATGGTTACGCGGATCAATAAGCTGTGGTCTTCCCTAAGTCAAAATGACACGCCACCGTTGAGCTGACAACATCTCCCTCACTCCAACATCTCCCTCACTCCAACATCTCAATCCACAACCAACAACAGCAGATCAATGGCTGTGGCCATGGAAACAACAGTTACCATGTAATACGCGCCACAGAATATATTAATCACCATATTCATAGTGGTGTTTACACACAATGTAGAGGAAGGCTAGTTAGGGTATAAAGACGGCACAGCGTTTACACTAGGGACACAGCAATGAAGGACTCGTCTTACAGTAAACAAAAACATGTACATAATAAGTCTTTAGAATAAACATACAAGCATTTGACAAGTCGTACGCAACAGGGAGGTTAATATGTACAGAACATCTGAGGGTGTTTGTGGATCTTTTGTTAAAAAAAAGAAAAACACCACCACCGTTTGACACGTGTTAAGGAATGACGTGTGCACCATGTCCGCGGGTGTTTAAAAAGCATTGGATAAAACATACAATCACTTGATCACGCACACACACACAGGCTCCCGGTGCGGTGAGGGAGAGTTGTGGTGGTGTTGGGGGGCAGCCGTGCCGGCTAGGCTCTTTAAAGGGAGGGTGTGTTGTGAGGACCAGGGGCTGTGTAACTGGTGTCCCTGGTGGGCGGAATCCAGGTCATCTTTTGAAGTGACGGCTAATCCCTTTAATGCAAACTACATGCCCCACTTGCTGCGCTCTGATAAAAACACGGCCTTGGACTCTCCGCACTGGCGCGGACTAGACACACCTGTCACACACTCACGTCGGCGCGTCGCAGACCCGTCGGGGGGAGCGCCCCGGCGAGCGGTTTGAGCGGCAGCCGCGCACGGACCCCACCCCCCCCGGCCCTGGGTGAGACCGAGTTGCCTTTCAGCTGTATGGGTGGACGGTGAGCCGCGCATCAATGTGAGGGGTGTAACTCCATCAGTGAGCCTGGGCCATCAGGGGGCGCTGACCGAGGCTCTGACTGCAGTCACCTTCAGTCTAATCAACATACTGTAGCCGGCAGGCTCCCTCCGGTCGGCTAGGTCACGTCCATTAGTCCCCATTCTCTTTAACCTTTCAGGCGCCTCCATATAAAGCGTTCAAACGCCTCAGCTGCTTTCCTTTCAGCCGGGGCGACTACTTCCTCGACAGGTGGGGTAATAAGCGGTTTGACGGGGGGGCAGGAGGGAACCTGACCCCTGGAAAGGTTTGCGTTTCCCGGCCAACCCAACCCCCTCCGCCCCCACGCTCCTCAGTCTGCCTCTCCTTTCTCCCTTCCCTCACTACTCCCGGAGAAATAAAGCTCCTTTAAGTGAGTCTGGGAGAAGGCTCCCTGTGGGACAAGCCGACACCACCCCACCCACCAACCCACCCCCCCCCCGGCGAAGACATCCGCGGCGTTGCCGGGGAGGGACAGGAGCGCAGCAACCTTATTAATGAATGCGGCCCATTACCCGTCCGCCTGGCTCCTCGGCGACTCCCAGAAGCCCCTGCAGTACGTGACTTCAAATGGCAGGATATTGACACGGAGCGAGCAAAGCGGCTGGCGAAGAAGGTGTGTGTGCATGCTTTTCTTTTTTTTCCTGTGCGTGTGTGTGTGTTTGTGATGTGTGCTTGAGTGTGTGTGAAGGCATGTGTGACCGTGCGCGCTTGTGTGAGTGAGTCTGGACCCCAAAGGAACATAGCTCCTTGGATATAATGTAGGGCTCGTAACAGCTATTAGAGAGGAAAATAACCCCCCTGGGGAGAACCCCCCCCCTCCGCTACCAACGCCCCCCCGCACATCTCAGCTCCATCTGACACACACTGTATTCTACCTTCTCCTTAAACATGCCAGGAGTTTTCTCACCGAGGGCTTTTTCAAGGACGGTGCTAAACGACTTCAGTGGCAGTGGCCGCCGGGGGGGCGGGGGGGAAATGGAAAGAAAGGAAAGAGAGAGTGAGAGGAAAGCCAAAAAGAAAATGATACCTTTACCTCTGCGGATATTGAACTCCACAGAGTGGAAGATGCACTGTTCTGTAGATCAGTGGGGAGAGGGAAGGACAAGAGCCAGGAACCCTGTCATTCACTAGCCACTCCATCATCGTAAGACATTTTTCAATCATACTAACTCCTTGCATTGTGCACCCCTTCACTCTGTGAAATAAAGCCAAATATCCATTCACTGCTCCTGTCCATTAATAACCGATTCACTGACCCCATCCACTAACCCTAACCCCTGATCTCTCTATATCCCATCTCCTTACTTCCTTCCCCTAATCTCCTCTCTCCCACTCCTTTAACCCCTTCTCCCGCTCCTTTAACTCCTTCTCTCCCTCTCCTTTCACTCATTCTCTCCATCTCCTTTAACCCCTTCGCCATCTCCTTTAACTCCTTTTCTCTTCTCCTTTAACTCCTTCTCTCCCTCTCCATTAACCCCTTCTCCCATGTTTTTCACCCTCTTCTCTCCTTCCCATTAACCCCTTCTCCCCTGTTTCCCACCCCCTTCTCTCCTCTCCATTAACCCCTTCTCTCCACTCCCTCATGGGTCTCCTTCCCACCAGAGGCTGGACACCAACACACTGCAGACACCAGTTACCAGCAGAGCCCAGGTGAGACCCTTAGCAGTCAATTCACCACAAAATTAAATGTCTCCCTGATCAATATTTTGCACCCGGCTCTCCCCCCAGTGTGTGAGAAGCCTCTTCCTCCTCATCTCCTCCATCGGTCGGCTCCCTGCCGGTATTAACCCTCCACCCGCCCTCTTTCATCTGATTACATCACACTGCTGCAACACCCTCGGGGCTCGGGGGGGTGAGAGGGGTTGGGGGAGGGAACGCCCGTCAGGGGTCTTATGTACTCATGCAAACAGGTGCAACTCGTCTTAAGGAATTTACAGAGAGGGAGAGAGAGGGAGAGAGGAGTGGAGTCGGCTAGGGAGTTGATTTATTAACTAATCATTCTTTATGTCATTTCCCATTCCCCTGGTCCCCATCGATAGCACCGGTTTGGGCGCCAGTGCAGCCTGGCAACAGAGGTGTGCCTGTTACATCAGCCCTGCAGAGGAACAGGCCGAACAGATCGGCTGCCATTTTGATTTTTTTGTTCACTCACTTAATGTATTCAAGAGCATGTTGTTTCTCAACCAATGGCAGGCTGAAAAACCTTTAGGCTTCAACACATGAGACTAATAAAAGTTTTTAGATTACCGATGTTAAAGTTTAAGGAATGTAATAGGTTGTACACTGTCTGTGAGCTTTTAGAATGATTGTACACACTGATGTCTCATGGTATGTTGGGTACGCACAAAAAGTTACATGACATTCAAAGAACTTTTGATATTGTCAATCTTTCTGTTGGTGGCCTGTCTTATACAAACCATGATGAGTCTCTAAGCCTTGGTCTCACCGCAACCTCTTAAACTGGGATGTTATATTACACAAATGTATGTCAGAAAAACAAAGACCAGATTAAAAACATCAGTTACACATGTGTGTGTTAAAATGTGTTACACAAACAGTGTTTTACACATTTCACGATTGCCTATTCACAATAATATATAAATAATTTGCACAATATAAATATAGGGAGATTTGATTTACTAAGTAGTTGGATACATTGGGATCAAAATTCCAACTGAGATTGAAAGAGATGAATCTCCAATCTGTAAAATATTGACTTGAAATACATACATGAAGCAAAATGATGTCAAATCATAGATTCACATCAACGAGGTATTACAGGGATCATCGTAACCATTTTGGTTTCTCCTGATACCTGTATCCTTCCAAGATGTTCACTGCCGTCCAACTGTCATACTGCCCACAGAGCCAGAGGTGGCTAGACCCCCCCCCCCATGGCTATTCAGCCGTGGCTACCCCTTCCATGCCTAGCCAGTGTGAGCTGAAACTACCTCTCCGCTCATAGCTGACATAAGTCTGCGAAAATAGCTACATCTGGAGCGCAGGGAGCAGGCGGAGGGCCAAAGCACAGAGAAGCAGCCACAGCGCACTGCTAGTCATCAGTCAGGAGTTTAATTAAGGCATAAGAGCATAGCGCGCCGCTGCTGAGCTACTCTGAGACAAAGAACTCACGGGTCACAGGTTAAACAGGAACACAGGGCCGCTTTAAGAGACACATATGGGTCATGTTGGATCAGAACTGAGGACACAAAGCACCGGGCGAATGCTGTTCTCTTCCGCACAGAACAAAATAGGCACTGCGCTCCGCGGTGTCACTGATCATACGGGACTCACACAGTACCGTACGTGAAGCTCTCCCTCTACGAGCAGAGCCCACGCGGTCGAGCATTCCTGGGATCCTGTCTGAGTAGTGACGGCGTGTGGACTTGAACCCCGGCCAATATTGACTCAGTTCCCCATTGCTCGGAGTGATCCTCGTTCCCCACAGTTGGCTCATCCACTAGGGGTGTAATCCCTTCCTGTTTGGCCTCGGGCCAGGCTTACTGCTGCCCAGTTTATCCAATGAAGAATACCATTAAATAAATAAAAATAAATACCAAGAAATAAATAAATAAATGAAACTAGCAGCTGGCATTCTCCACAGTCAACACTTATCAGGCCGTAGGGACGGCTGACCTCGTCTGCTGTTTGGCCACAACCGCCACGGTCTCCTTGGTAACGGACTGTCTTGTTTGAAGTGTGGTACCAGGGGATATGTGGACTGACAGTACACCCCTGGGGCTAGGGTGGGGGCTCGGAGACATCTCTGTGTATGCGTTTTATTGTGTCTGCATGTGTTTGTGTGTATAGTGATCATGTAGGAAATGAGAAAGAGATGCATTTGCCTGGGTGTATGAACAAAAGACACGAAACAACAGTGAAATGCTTCTCTGTCAAGGTGTAACGGGAGCGGCCAGAGCACCCTTTGGAGGGCTGGTGTGCTTTGTTCCTCCAAATGATACTCATTACCTTGTCTAAGTAGACAACTGAATGGTGCTAGAAACCTGCTATGCAGTGATCCTGCTGTTTGACTGAGCTAGCAAAACAACTGAACAACTGCTGGGTTATTATGGAGCCTCATTAAGTGAAGAGACTAGAGGGTGAGAGAGAAAGAGAACAGAGAAAGAAAGACAGCGAAAGACGGAGAGAGCAAGACACAGAGAGAAAGACAGAAAGAGACAGAGAGATAGGAAGGTAGGAGATGCAAAGAAATAGGAATATGTGAGAGATAGAAAGTAATGAAGGAGAGATAGAAAGAGCACTGACAGAAGGGGTTAGAGGAAGAAAGACAGAGGAAGAGATTAGAGGATGAACAGAAAGAGACCGAGAGGTAGGGAGCTGAAGAGTCGGGAGGGCGATACAGTGAAGGGAGAGTAAAACCATACTGATTTCTGATTTGATAGCTGCCAAAACAGATGCTTTCTCCCACTAAAACGAATACTATGACTAAAGAACCCAATTAAGGATCTTTCTTAAGGGAGACATCTTAGGAGGGAGATAGGGGGATGGTCTTAGTGGGATGCAAGCCCAGGGCTACACTCACTAATTAGACTGAGCCAGGGGGGTGGTGGGGGAGTAGAGAGGGTGGGATTCAAGCCTGTCACTGGGAAGACGATGGGGTCCGTGGGGCTCCACATGTCAGTCCCAGAAACAAAACACAATCACTCTCGCATTAAGCCACTTCACAACTGAAGTACAGGAGCTTGACTGGTTTGGCAATGGCGTTACAACCCAATCTAACTCATACGACTCCTCTTTCTGTCTCTCCCTTTGTCTCCTTGCAGCTGTGTCCAACACTGTTTCCAGAGCACATTTGAGTTGTTTGTAAATTGTGCAATGAGTATTTTCTAGGTGTCAGTAAACACCGGTATGCCAATAAAGAACAAGTACAGTGTAACAGTTTAACCACCTGTTCGGAGAAGGTGAGTAAGAATATTTGCTTTCAGTATTCGCAGAATCTGTGTCATGTACCATTTATGTAAAACAATGTCTCATAATTACTTCACGTAAGGTGTTTGAAAATGAATCCAAAAGGAAATCTAATTCTGTACGGACCAACTAGCTTCAGTAGAATATGAAAGACACACATTCAAAATCAGACACGTTCTCTTTAACCAGGTAAATTAAACCTGTAATACATTCCTCATGCGGCGTTAATAACATGCTTTATCAAAGTTCCAGAAAGTGAAAGAAAAAGTCCAACAGAAAGTGTTTGGAAACAGATTCGCTGATGGATATTAGCACATAGCATCCCTCCCTCTCTTTGTTTGGATTTAACTTCCCCCAGTAGTACAGCGAGCGGAGGAGGAAGAACAGAAAAGAACGTCTCAAAGGCTTCTGGGAGTTTTTGTCATGTCTCCCTCTAGACAATGTGTTTGCATGCACACATCAGACCAACACTGGGATAAGACGAAACAAAGATACAAAGTACACACACTTAAACACACACTCGTGCACATAGTCCCACACACACTCCCACTAGGGATGTAGATTTCAGCGGTTTCACGGTGCACCTCGGATGTAAAAACAGACTGTTCTCAAATCGTTGCCATTTTGTGGTTAATGGTATTGCATTATAATAGTTTCATATTTTTTTCTAAATTGTTATATTCCAAGCGAAATGAATTAATAACGTTCATATTGTAGATATCAGTTCATTAGGAGAGAGTCGGTTATAGTTACAAAGCGTCATACAAACGTACTCACTTAAGTAAGAAGTAATCCGCTTTAATTCAACAGTCATTGAGATACGAAATGTCAATGTCGGTATATAAGCGGCTGAAGTCCGCTGTGTGGAAATATTTAGGATATTTGAAACACCCAAGAGGTACCATCAATGTTGAAGGCTACCCAATATGCAAAGCATGTGGGAAAAAAGTGTCGGTTTAGGCGGGGAACACTACTAAGCCGAAGTTCTATCTCCGTGAGCATCATCCCACGGAATAGGCACAGATAAAAGCGTATACAATATAGGCTAATACATTATAGACTCCCCTTTCATAAATAACATAGTCAGATACAATAAATTTTCCATGTTTTGTAATTACTCATTAGGTTATTTATGTAGGCTAACGGTATGTTCGTGGTGTCTGTCACACGTGCAGCAAACGTAGTTAAGCGCATAGGCAAAGTTATGATAGCCCAAATGTTCAAGCGTTTATTTGCTTGACTGCTGTGCAACAGTGCAATACGGTTAATACTACATATAAAACGTTTTGCTTGTACTTTTTTAAAACAAGGTTTATAAATTGCTTTAGGCCTATAGAAATTAGACAGAAGTGGGAAAAAACTAAAATCAATAAACGGCTAATTAACAATCGTGTTTATCATTATTAGGGTCTTAAAATTTCTGCGACCTGTTTATTTTCAATTGTAATTCAATAACTATCCCCTAGATGTCCCTGCAGTCGCTTTTGGTTATATTAATCGATACTCACTGTAGAAATTGACACATTGTTTCAACTAATGGTGTTCATCAAACATATGTATTACATTAGCTGTTACATTGCTAATACTAATACTACCGTGATACCGTAATATTCTTGAGACAGTTATAACCTGAAAATCTCTCCCCCCCCCCACACACACAAACACGCTGCACCGAGAAAATCCTCCTAGGATCACCACGTTTGTCATGCCATCTAATTCTGATCCACCTACAGCTAGTATGTAGAATGTCAGGCTGATATTACGTCGTAGCCATTCATCTCACAATTGCTACATTCCCGTTTGCAGCGCTTATGACTGTTTGTACATCATGTTTGTACATCATTATAAATCAGCTTAAATATTAAAGATGGTGCATCACAAACACACAGTTGTTCATTCTTATTCATTTCACTTTCATTTTGTTGTTTAACTTTTTGAAACGGTGACAGCATTGTGAGCACCTGGGGTGATGAAGAGAAGAATGGCTTGTCATTTCAAAGATAAAAACTGAAGTTCAAACGCGTGTGAAACTGTCACACGTGGCAGATGAAGATAGTGTGTTCTCAGAAAGCTAGATTTGCGTGCCACAGAGGGCTGAACCAATGAGTGGCCTCAGAGTGGTATGGGGTAGGGACTTTAGAATATATTATATACTATTCTAAAATCAGTCATCATGGGACTTGTAGTCCCAATGCTCTGTCAGAAAAAATGGTTTGCTTAACTTTGTTTTCCGTGTAAGACAAAAAAACAAAAAACAGATACTGACAATCACTGAAAAACATAGATTTTAATCATCTTTAGTCTTATGACTGTTATTGTTTGTTGCACTTGCAGCCTTTCAGAAATCACATTACACCTCTGGCACACATTTTGTTTTAACAATTGAAACAAATATTCTATCATATTTCTTTGGGAGAATTCTGCTTTATGATTCTGATTAAAAACACACAAAATAGAATGTGTTGGCTCTGGGCATTGCTGTGCCATAAGAGCACTAAAACACAGAAGATAATGTGCTATGGAAGCTTGTTAGTTAAAACTGACTGTTTAAAATTGTACTTGACGTGTGCTACTTATATGGCTCATGCCTCAGATATATGCTTGGCTTGACAGAGCGCCTAAACATCTGTTATCGTTATAAACAAAACAGCAATAGATAACAGTTACATTTTAATTGTACACTATCTTGTATTGGTGTGTATTTTTCCCCCAAAAAAATCAAAACAGGTTTCCTTCGTAACAGAATCCCTTTAATATATCTATAGTTTTTATATTTTGTTGCTACAACATTTGATTGAAAGTGACTGTGAAGATTTGAGCATGCTCTTTGAAGCATCCTGCTATACCTCAAAAAAATGATCCTCCCTACCAATGGGCGATATTCTAACTGCTTGATTAGGGTCAATTAGCACTGAGAAGGTTCCTGTGTCCACTTCACGGGAATGTTTATGAATCTTAATGGCAAAAAAAAGGCCATTTTTACATGAAATTAATATATTTCCCCAAAAATGAGCCCATCTGCCCAGTATGGCTGCCCTGAGAAGAGAAAAATTAATAATTTAAAGGTTCCTTCACAAGTAACGGGTTTTTTGTTTGGGCTAACAATGTTTTCAGGTCTGCAGAAGACAGGCTGTGCTGCTACAAATTCAGTGACATTCCACGTGTGTAGCCGTAAAAACGGGAGTTCAATTTTCAAGTAAAAAAATGATTTCCTAAAAATCATGGATGTCTAGTCGTGCATAGCTGTTTACGCTAACCCACCTACACACCCACCAATATGTATCCTTAATGAAAAGCAAAAAGTCTGTCACAGCTCAGTAATAATGACAGCCATCACAGAGAACGAGTCTCATTCGTGAGGACAGGAAGTAGAACACGATACAGGACGGGATCTTGTCACTGCTAGCAGTCATTAAGGAGCCAGGGCTGTGGAGCGAGAGCCGTCGTCTTTGAAGGAATCCTTTTAAAAGACACTCCAATTAAGGTGCATGTCCTCCGAGTATCTGAGGAAAGGGAGCGTAGTCCTAGCGTACCCACTCTCCTCTACTACTCTGTCACTGGAGAAGGACTTACACAACTTACAATCTCCCAGCGCTCACTTCCGAGGAATCATGACGGAAGTGAAGAGCGACCGGCTAGAAGGAACGAGAGGGAAAATCTCATCCCAGCGAAAACATGTCCTCTTCACTGTTGTGTAACCTCAATCTCATTGTCTTGTTTCAGGAGTCTTGGGACCCGGGGGTTTATCGTCGTACGTCGGGCGGATATATTCCGCTCTTGCACACTTGTGGCGGTATCGTAGCGCTGGCAGGCCAATAATGAGCTGCTGGACATTTCGTGGACAAATCAACTTCCACTCCACGTCATATTTAAGCAGTGACTAATTCACTGCCGCCACCATCACTTAATAGATCTGTCTCATTAATCTAGTGGAATAGCACAGTGTTGTCCACGTCTCAGTTCCTTATGGAGCCAGGCTGAGAGAAGGACATTCACTGAAGCTAATGGAAAAAGACAAACAAAGTTCAGTTTGTAAGTTTAGTGTTTGTATATGCGCATGGCCAGCAACCCTGGCTTGTCCAAACCCTAGAAGGAGTAGAGACAGTCGAGAATAAGAGAGTGAGACAACAGCAGATTGGAGGTGAGGGGCTAGAAGAGGCTGTGTCTTCTTTCCTATATAGCTACATGGGGGGGTGTCCAGTGGGGGATACTGGGAGGTCAGACAGGGAGAGAGAGCGGACTGTCTTCTTGACTGTGGATTCTGGGGCACCAAGACCCATGAGTCAGTCAATCTGTTCGTCCAAGGGGGGTGGCCAGGTGGGGGGTCCTGGGAGGGCTGATTAGACGGATGCTCTCCCATCATCCACCTCGACAGGCCGGCGAAAATTGGCTCATCCCTCGCAGGGTAGAGTTCACGGGGGGAGGCAGTGGGGGAGGACTGGCGGACGGCGGGGGAGGGCGGAGGGGCGGTGCTGGATACCTGTCACAGCCCTCGGTCGGTTTCAGGGAATCTCAGCAGCAAATTAATAAAATATCGTTGCTGCTTCCCTTTACCTGCCTATCGTGGCAGGCAGATCTCCCTCTCCTCTCTCCCCCACGTCGGCTCCATGCCGGAGATAACCCCTCAACCCCTCTGCCTACTGCGAGAGACGAGGAACTCAGGTAGATGCGGTGTGGGGCTGAGTGTCAGGGTAAAGGAGGAAACTCAAAACTCCAGGCAGAGAGAAACAGAAAGAGGAGCAACATCTATCTTTTCACGGCTGGAACTCAGCTCTACTACAGACAGATTGACAAATGACTTCACCGTGTCAGGGAGACATTTTGACTGGTGAAACACAACAACCCCAAACAAACAGCAACTTCTATGCTGTAAATCAAAACCACTATAGCTCAACTGCAGTAGTGTGGACTTGGTAGAAAAACACCACATTTATTCTCTAGTCTAGAACACATGGAAGAAATGTTGTAAATGTATGTATGTCGCGTGTGTGTACACTGCATATCATTCCAAGGAAAATGTCCCATCCTTTGAGTACACCTGCATTCTGTCTTCATTATAATTCTAAACCTCTAGGGAGTCAGTAGATGTATCCGTGTGTTAATAAATTGCCCGTGTGTCTGTGATGATGTGGATTTACGTAAAGGCTGTCATGATGCGTGTTAAGTGAGATAAGCCTCTGTGTGATCTGTGTGTGTATTTCTGTAACTGTCTTTTGTGTGTGTGGGTTTAGACATGCATCAAGAGCATGCCATGCTACATGGCAAAAATAATGATGGTCTTATCCCCTAAGCTCATACCATGGTCTCCGTTTCATAACCCCCTGATTCCTGACCAAGTGCCACAGGCCTTTTATGTCTGCTCTGTCTCAACAAAAAGAGTGCAAGACAATAAGCATGCATGAAACAACACCTCTGTGAGGTGGAGAGCACTTCACCCCACCCCCACAAAAAAATGTCAGGAAAAAAGGAAAAACATCCCCGGGTTATTTGAGATTGTTTACAGGTACTAGCAACAATGAAACAACTGGAAAGAACCCACTTGAAACAATAGTTCCGATGAGAGATTAGACGGGATAAATAAGACACTGTGGCTGACGTGCTGTGTCAAGAGAGACGACTCAATTCTAACTTGGAGTTCATTAGGAAACACACGACTTTGTTACTAACTACTAAAATGTGTTTTCCATGACGAATCAGCAGGTCGCGTGTACATCTAGACCTGTTTCATTCGTGGCTCTGTCCTGCACACACAACTGGCCGGTAGATAATGATCACATTCACCTTCCTCCTGGCACCTCACGGCTCTGGGTGTCTTCTGGCTGAATCTCAATATTAAAATACATCTCCTGTCTGATCGATGCTAAGCTAAAGCCCTGGATGCACACGTATAAATGCGCTTGCTGTATAGTTAGCACCGCCAATCCGTGCCTTGAATTTCCGAGGCGTGTGGTTCGATAAAATGCTATGTGGCACATTTTGGAATGTCCAGATTAATGAATGAGTTTAATGTGTATTGAAAATCAATTGGCTCTGCTCAGATGGCTATATTCATACATTTTAGGGTCCCCGGAGCTCAGCTAAATGACACAAACAGGCAGTGATAGAAAATGAAAGGTTTATACAAGAAACCAGGGAGGATGTGGCATGCCCTGTAAGGGAACAATTCCCGCGAAGACGGTGGTTTTGGGTAAAAAAACAAGATGAAAACTGAAATAATATGTGGCCTTTTCATTTCGCTGAAGTACTCTGAGGACAGAAGGAAGAGCGAAATTGCTAGAAAACTGATTATCTCTACAACATTGAGAGTTCATAGGAGTCCAAATTGTAACTTTGTTGAAGGGCAGATATGGCCTCCCTATGGACAGAGATCATATTTAGCCACGAGTTCTTCCTCTGTGATTACCAGGCTTGGATATGGAGGCATGTATTATTGACTCAACTGTGTTTTTGCCTCAGTACAGTAGAGTAATTACTCCTCAAAAGCACATTCCCCTAATCCTTCTAATTCCAGATATTTTAGGTCTAACAAGAAAATCTAATCATACTGTATCAGTCGATCACAAATGAGTTGGAAAAACCAACTTGAATAATTCCTTCTGAGTCGCCCGGAACCCACTGCGACACATAGGAGAAGTGTACGTTGAGCGTGGGTGTTTGTGTGCATATGCTTGTGTGTGTGTGTGTGTGTGTGTGTGTACATTAGTGATGTTGTTTGGTCGACAGGCTCTGCAGTCAGCTCACCTGTAGCTCGGTCTGAAAGAAGAACTTCTGTGGGCACTGGGAACAGTCGTAGATCTTGTCCTCCTGGCCGTGAGCCGAGAAGATGTGCTGCTGTAGCTTACTGGCCTGGACAAACGCTGCAGCCAGACAGACAGACAGACAGGTAGACAGACAGACAGGATAGAAACAGTCAGCATAAAATCAGAAAGAAATCTAATTTGAACTAACTAAAATAAGATGTAGAGAAGGTCAGTCAAGAACATCTTGTTCACTTGCATACAAATAAGTTGCGATATGAAATAATTCGAGTTGCATTTTACCCTTGCTACGGCTTCAAGTGCCCCCAGCATGAGGTCAAATGTAATGCCCGAATTACAATCGATATTGTATTCTGACTCTCTGGTGCACAAGTACAGACATACCGTATAAATGATATGAATGATTAGGAAACAGACGTCAATTTATGTTCCACAATAAACTGGTCTCTGAGCAATCAAGTAAAAGACAAAAACTCCTACTGACAACACTAGACGTAATTATAATGCCAGTAAATGAGACAACGATCAACAGAGAACTTTGACGTGGTGGTTTTACCTGAGTGGGCGTGCTGCCATGGTACCACGAAGGAGAGCGTATTGTTATAAAGATAATGATGATCTTTATTTAGAACTGCTGTCGGGACGACACGCCAGGAAATAAACAACTACTGAAGAAACTGGCATGGCTTCAAGTGCAAAACATGGCCTCCATTACTCTACATCACTAATTATATTGACAACATAAATATTCATGCAGATGCACTATTTATTCATGGAGTCTCAGACTACAGCTACTAGGATATAAACACATACACACACACACTTAAAATATACAAATGTACACTATGTATTTGCGCTTTAATTAAGCCATGGACAGTCCATACTGGTACAGAAGACTAGGGAGATGTGAGTGTATGTCTCTCTCCCTGTGTGTGTGTCTCTTTCTTGATGTGTGTGCATGTGTTTTTCCCTCTCAGCGTTCTCCGAGGACCACTTCAAACATGCCGTTTGTTATCCCAGACCCCTGTGCTTTAAGGACGCATGTTACGGCTCCTCAAATCTCTGAGGTCTCAGTGCTCCCGAAAAAAAGTTGCCGCGCGAGGGGGGCTGGGCTTCATTTTAATTTCTCTACGGCTCAAAATAACTTTTCTTTTAATGCGCGCACCGCCGGGCTGAGGGGCTGAGAGCCGGGGGGAGGGGAATGGAAAGCTGCCGCTAAAGGTGAGGTGTCTGAGAGCACTTTGGGGTCGCTGAAGCCCTCCCGCCCCCGATGGGAGCCGGAATGCGACGCGAGGCGCCTGGTGCCGGGAAGCATCAACATGTCCCAGTTTGAGTGCACCTGAGAGA
Organism: Novumbra hubbsi; assembly: GCA_016801125.1. Classification (NCBI taxonomy): domain Eukaryota; kingdom Metazoa; phylum Chordata; class Actinopteri; order Esociformes; family Umbridae; genus Novumbra; species Novumbra hubbsi. Next base: position 1,253 of record JACXGK010007376.1, on the reverse strand, counting down.
GCTGGTATTAATTATTGAGCTGCTGAGGCCCGAGGCTCACTTAGCCCGCGGAAGACGGACGCCTCGTCGACTGCCACATGCGCTCCTGACCCGAGGAAGAAGAAATGCACGTATCCCCCGCTCCGCGTCCGGGGTGACGCACTTCCATAACGCCGATATCACGGTTAGGTCCGAACGCCGTGTTAAACACGGAAATGAACGCAGTGGCGCTAACTAAGAAAGAAACAGCCCTACGGCATTCCGGGAAACGAATAACACACACACAGGGGGGCTCATCTAGCTGGGAGTTTTATAACGGCCTCCTAATCCAAAGCAGGAAATATTGTACACAATGATTTTGCCCTTGTTTGTGTGGTACTTATCTGAGGAAACGTGAAATAGGCAGATTAACGTCGTAGTTGTAGGGTTTTGACCGTCTCTTTTCTGCATAAACACAGGTCAAACCGACGACAGGCGTTATGTCTTCGAATGTCTACGGCAAAACAAAACCGCCTCAGGACACACTGCTCTCTCTCCGTAGCAATGCTGTGCCCTGGATCCATTTTAATCTGGGAGTGAGGTGACATCCCCCTACAACATCCCAATTCTGCACGTCTTCTCTTCTGACCCCACTGAAAACAAGAGACGTGTCAGCTTGCCACGCCTAGGAAATCGACGCATAACTCAGCAGTCATTCACCGGCATCATGCATAGTAAGTGTACAGCGGTAGCTGAAATTGAATACAGAGCGCTAAGTCCTTACTGCATGCCTTCTCTACACAATGACACCTACACAGCTGTACGACCTTGACCCTCCATGGGATGATGACCTGGGGCCCTGCGAGGTGATTGACACCTAGAACGACATAGCCAAGCGTAGCCCGTGCTAGGCTCATCCTCTGTAATGACCCTTGAAAAAGAACGAACCATTACCCTGTTAAAGAATTTGCAGCTCGATCGTCAGAGATCGAAAGGTCAACGTCGCTAACCCAGGCTAACTACAGCTCCACAGGCCCTAGTATCAGCAGGTGAGTTGCCAGCCATGCATTTGCAATGCGCGTGTTAAGTCGTTAAGCCACATCACCTCTTCACCCAGGATTCCATAAGGACATTTTGAGGAAACTAGGAAAGAAAGATTCTAAAAACAACTCCAAAAAGAGCCACAGTCATACCATAAACCCTGTAGAGAGAGAAAGAGAGAGAGAGAGTGAGAGAGAGGGAGATGACTGAGGAGGGCTTCTGGGGCCAGGCTGGGCTAGACAATGGTGCCAAGG
>JACXGK010007375.1:0-25463 GCA_016801125.1 Novumbra hubbsi | reverse complement strand
ACGGTTTGTCCTCTGTTTAACTCACATTTCAAGCGAATGCTCTACTTGTTTTCTGTATATCGTTTTTATGTTAGTTAGTCCTTTCATTTTACGTGTACAGTCCGTGTAGTTTGTATTTGTCTTGTTTTGGGATTAAATACACCTTTTGTTTGAAAGTATGTCTGCATATGGTTCCGCCACACAACAACACCGTGACAGATACCCTTCCCTTGAGATGAGAATGGAGCAAAATATTTTGCTATTTCCTAAATATACTGCTCAAAAGAATTAAAGGGACACAAAATCATCATAGTACATCACCAAGTTAATTAAACTTCAGACATATAAGAAGCGTAAACAATTGTAAATTAATGTCAACTGTTTTGGTGCAAATGAAATTGACAACAGGTGCTCCGGAGAGGTAACGACAAGACAACCCCCAAACAATTAATCGTTTTGCAGGTGGTGGCCACAGAAAATTGCTCTCTCCTTATCCTTCCTGATTCTTCTCAAGTTTTGCATTTTGTTAATATTCTTGGCAGGTCCGCCATTGACACGTATCCCTTCCCATATGACAGCAGGTCAACGCTGAGCACATGTGACAGATGTGAAAGATTCCGGAGATCCTCAAACCCATCATCAGACCCAGAGGTACCCCTGGGTACCTCCTGGTTCAGGACAATGCCAAAGTGTGTAGGCAGGTCCTAGCATTGATGCTCCTGATGCAACCAATTCCGCCAAGTAGCACCGCAGCCTGTCCAGGAGCTCACTGATGCCCTCTCTTCAGAAGCATGCGTATGCGTTGTTGTGAGTGCATACTGGCACGTGGAGGTCATACACACCACCGAGTCACACTATGAGTGGCCGTGATGAAATTCATGCAAATTGGAACAGCTCGTGATTTCAAATGTTTACTTAGATTTTTGGTTTGAATTCATCTCACAAATTCCATATTCAACTATAATGTTTCAAAAACAATCTGTTTGAAATTGGATTTTGAAATAGTACAATGTTGTGTTATTTTAATATAGGGATAAATTATTTGCACATCAATGCATTCTTGTTTTTATTCGCTTTTTACACCTGCGTCACAACTTCTTTTCGTAAAGGGTTGTAAAAAAAAATCCAGTATCTTCTAACCCAGGGGTGGGCAAACTACGGCCCGGGGGCCAAATGCGGCCCATGAGGCTGTCCCATCCGGCCCACGGAATGTAATAAAATAATTTTGGGGGGAATTAAAAAACCAACTCACCAGCCCATTCTTATAGATCTGAGTCAGAATTGTAACTATTTACACCTTATATGGGATCTACTGTACATATGTAATGTATGTTTTAACTTTTGCCCTTTTCTGGCCTCCAAATCAATTATGATTAACAAAGTACAAAAACAAATGTGGCCCTCCATTTCATTTCAAAATCCTGATGTGGCCCCTGAGCCAAAATATTTGCCCACCCCTGTTCTAACCTATCAAATTATTTTGAGTAAATTTGTGTTATTTTAAATAATTTTTTACAAGTTGTAAATACTGTAGACCACGTTTGAAATTGCATTGCGTTTTTTTCTAAAAGATTGCGCTTCCCACATTTTTTTAATCTTGATAGATAAATTCAAAACTCCCCTCTAAATTAAAAAAACGGTGCTGATGAGCTTTTAAATTGCAAGCAGCTGGTGCTGACTTTCATTATTTTATCAGGTTAGGTATACATTTGTTTAACTGAAGGGCCAGGCTGTTTGAGCTCTCTGTTTTGAAACCGTTGTTTGTCGGACCTCAAGTGAACACTATCATTTTAAACCTGGATAGGAGGAAACATTTACAGATGAGGCAAAGAGAGATGATAAAATTACGAGTGCTGTTCCAGGTATAAAACGTAATGCATCGTAATCAAGTATTTGCATGCAGAAAAAAATAATAAACCTACAGAGGGGAGCTACAGAATTGCAAAGTACATTGCTAAACAGAGAATATATCAAGGACGCTTTCCTTAGTAGTTTGAAGGCTTGATGGATTTTCTATGACACAATCATCGCCCACTGTAGTGTTAAAAATCCAACCGTGTTTAGGAGGAAGCTTGATACCGTGAATGTAAATACATTCTGCGTTTAGCAGTTGATGTAAAATCTTGATAAATCCAACGTTTCAGGAGATTAATGGCCTTATATCAAAATAACTCTAAGAATCTTTACTAAACAAAATATGGATAGGCCCATCAAAGCCACTAAAATAATGACTTAGTGCTGGCTTGTCAATTTCCAGCATCAAAATAACTGGCACATGAAATGCATTATGGTCAGATATACAAATACAACCTTAAAATAAAATACACAAAAACAATGGTTAAAAAACCATAGTAGCCAACAAAACCAAAATGGACAAATTTTTTAAATCTTTGCTGGATTCAGCATCTTGGAGGTGCCTTCTTTCAGGCAGGTTTAATGGGACTAGATGTATTGGAGTGGAGTTTGTATACTGACAGGACTTTATTTTAGTTTTGCCAGACAGGCAGTAAGACATGCACATACAAATCTGAACTGGCTTGCAGATCAGTAGAAAATGTAAGATAAACAGTTAACTGCTCAAGATGGATGCAGACCCCTACTCAAAAATAAAAGGACCTTGCAATGTTTCAAATGTACATAGGCCATGTTCGTCATTTTGCTTGCCAGTTTCATAATGCCTGTCTTTCATATATATTTCCCAGCACTTTTGAAAGTGGAACAGAATCAGAATCAGCTTTATTGCCAGGTAGGGGATACACCTACAAGGAATTTGCTGTGGCGTAAGTGTTATTTTAAAACAGTAAGTAAATAAAATAAAACAGTAAGTAAAACATAACAGTAAGTAAAAAAATAACACAATAATGACAATACTCATTGTATATAGTTTGTTATACGTTATTTATATGCAAGCCTCAGATGTACATCAGCCATGGAAGAAAATGGTTTTGCAATTGTTGTTTTAGAAATTGGGGGAAAGCACGAGCTTGACACTGGCTCTATGCACTGATCCAGTGGTATCATCGTATTTCCCATGCTGATCCTTATTTACTGGGCCTCATAAGGAAGCCATGTTAGTTGGACCAGCAAAGGCTTTTCTGTGACGCAGCATCAACCAGCTGTCCCTTCTAAGACGATGAGAATGCATCGTCTCTCTGAGCTGCAGACTGAGGAGAAAAGGTTTTTTAACGTAGTTCAATCTCTCTACCAAGACCAGGCTGTACTGCTCAGGCCATTGTGACTTTGTTATTCATCCACCAGTCTCCAGACAACCATGCTTGTACATTAAAGTGAAGGAGCAAATAAACAGAAATGCGCCTGCAATACAAATGAAGGACAAAATAAAGGGATTTTTCAACATGAAGAACAATTTGCGGTCTGGTAATGGTCAAAGTGCAGCAAGATGGAGTACCTTTGGCCATGGGAGAGAATAAGGTTTGTACTTGCTATACCTGTTGTGAAATGAACAACGTTAGCATATTGAAATTGAAGAGAAATTGGCAGGACAAATATGAAGTGCGTGTAAATAACGATGCCCCCTCTGCTATGTGAAGACATTACCATGGGAAACGACCCAAGACCAAGGAAATATTTGTGTCGAAAAACGTCTCACAAGCAGAGAGCAGGTACTTGGGTTGGGTTTCAACGACAGACTCTTTAGGCTACCTCGGTAAGGGGAAACCAATAGTTCCAGGGTTTCCTCCCAAGACAGCTGACATGCAAAAAGGTCACAAATACAAAACCAAAGTTTGTTGCTGAAAGCTTTAATACGGTTTGAGTAGTGATCAGGTAGTAACTTTCAGCTTGATAGCTATTGTTGCATTTTAATTAAATTGAGAAAGTGCTGACATAGCTAGTGATGAAGTTGTATTCTAAATTGACATCCCATGACATGCAGATGTGTTCAGGCCAAAACCTTTAAAACACGGCGATGTGTACCCAGAATAGGACAGAAGAGTAAAATATTTAGTTGAAATCACCCCATTGGTAGAACACTTGGAAAAGGCACTTACAATAATGAAGGTAGGTCTATTTAATTGTGCAAACTGACAACCTTCTATATAATTCAGGTCAGTATTTCTCTAGGGGCCAAGTCTCACCCCTTTATGTTATTTTAATGTGCTTTTAATTTGATTGATGGTGTGCTTGTCAAATCCTGTGGCCCCTTGGGGGAGGGCTCAGTGCATTTAAAATGTACCACTTTCCAAAAATCCTGCTAATGAACAACTTCCAAGCTGAAAGGCTTTGTAGGGCTCAACCACTCGCTGCTTCTTATACTACAAGATAACATTAAAGAGCACAAAGGGAGAATACCTACACCTCCATGTCTCAGAGACGGAGAGAGAAGAGAACGAAGAAGAGAACGAGAGAACAAAGGAGAAAAGAGAGAACTACAGAGAGAAGAAGAGATCAAGAGAGCAAAGGAGAAAAGATAGAACTACAGAGAGAAGAAAAGAGAGAAGAGAGAGAACTATAGTGACAAATAAAGCAAAGCCAAACCTTCTGATCTCTGTAAAAAGATCAGACTGATTACAATACGGTACATGAACCAGACCAGAGGAATATTGAGAAAAGGGTAAGTTGATTATTTGGACAGGTTATCATATGGCACCGTATTTAACGTCACTACCGCTAAGCGAACATTTGTTTCTGAAAGCATCATTTAAGGACTCAGTGGTTCTGTAATCATTGGGTAATTCTGGTGTTCTGTTGTTGGGTGTTTATGGGAGTCTAATAGAATTAAGCAGGGTGGGCATGTGCTACGACCAATTAGAGCATCTTTCCTCCCTCTCTCCCTCCCTGGGCTCATGGAGTTGAGGAAGAAGCCGTGCCTGTTGAAAGTCTACAGACCCTTTGCAGTCTTCAGAATTGGCTGCCCTAAATATTCATTATTATGAAATGTTATTTTTACCCTACTAATTTCCCCAAAGTTAAAGAAAGACCTGAAAAGGAAATTCACTGCCATGAATGTGGTGTGCTTGCTGGTGCTGAAGCATTTATGGTTTTGAAGAACACACCAGCTGTGCTCCCATCACATAGATTAGAGATGTTTATGACTATTGTTTGCTACCATATGGCCAGGCTGAAGTTATTACACTACGGGTACCATATTCATTTTCTGAAATGTTTTTCTGTTGACGGCTGGTACGTACTCTTGATTACTTTTGAATGTTCATTTAAATGTAAACTGCTCAAAAACATTAAGGGAGCACTTAAATCACACATCAGGTCTGGATGAAGGAAATATATGAAAGATCAAAATCTTTACTGTACATTGTGTAATTCGTTAAGACCAGAATTACATAAAAACAGTAAATGAAAACCAAAATCACCAATCACCAATTGAGGGATGGATTCAAACTCCAAAAATCGTAAACAAAAGAGTAAACAGTTGAAATCACAGGCAGTTCCAATGTGAATTTTATCACAACTCATAATGTGACTCAGTAGCGCGTATGGCCCCCACATGCCTGTATGCATTCCCAACAACGCCTGGGCCTGCCTTAGATGAGATGATGGATGGTGTACTGGACGATCTCCCGGACTTTCGATCAAGACATTATTGAACTCATGGACAGTCTGTGGATTCCCTTTTACGGCCTTGTCCAGATTTCCTCGTGTAACGGCCCGTCTCCTGGTTTCTCCTCAATGCTCTTGAGACTTTACTGAGAAACACATCAAACCTTCTTGCGAAGCTGTGCAACCTAAATGGGCTACAGGTACCGCCTCATGCTACCACAAGCAAAACACAAAACTCAAGAAGAATCTGTCTGGAAGGATCAGGAGGAAATCCGTCGGGAAGGATAACCCTCTTTTTGGAGGTGGTCCTGCTGTTGCCTCTCCAGTGCACTTGTTGTTACTGTCATTTGCACCAAAACAGGTGACATGGATTCACAATCACTTACGCTTCCTAATTATACAGATTGATCTCCCTGGACTTGATGTTATACTGAGAAAATAATGTTTTCCATAATTGTTTTGCATGGTACATCATATGTATTTAAATGTTTTATAGCTAATAAAGTGATTAGTCTGAACATTCTCAAAATGCTGGTAATGTTTTACACAATCCATTTTGCCTGTAAAACAAATGACAGCAATAGGATGAATCCAAATTCAAGGATGTGGATCAGGTAGTTTTAAACATTTAAATTGTATCAAAAGGCTGTGTTTACAAGCAACTCATACCACACAAGTATGCACATTTAGGCTGGAGAATAGAATTTCAAGTAATAGCTAAAAATAAAATAAAATATAAATGTCTACAATTAAAGACTAGCAACAACAACATAAGTTTCCCATTTAAGTCAATGGGGCTTGTAATGCACTGTTAAATATGTGGCCGGCACATTTAATATTTTCTATTGCATTTGTTGCTGAACGTTAAATTGTCAGGATTAGTTCGAAATGTTGCTTAAGCAAAGAATGGCGTTCGTGAAAAATTACATAGTACATTGCTGAGCAAGCAGAGATCTCAACTTGTAAACTAAGAGTTAGTGCCGTGTGCAAACTAACCAGTCTATGTTAGATGTGGGAGTTAGACTTCAGAGCATGTCTAAAATTAAGCAAGCTGAACATGATTGTCACATGCAGTAAATGACTCAGAAAGCAGATATGCAAATGGGTGCCGGTTCTGAGGTTTGCAAGTAATGCTAGCAAGCTGCAGCACTGCAGTGACAATGAACTGGTACTGACTTTGACCATGGGACTTATTTGTGAAAATTAAGACTGAAGTTATTTTGCTGCCTGTTTGCCGGCTATTCAGTCTTTTTTATGGTAGCTAGCTAGCTATCTAATAAACATCCAGACTAACAGCTCACAACAGTAACACCTTCACGGGTTAAATGAAAACGCACGTGTTCATTTTCGAACGTGAAAACGAAGAAACTATAAACAATTCGGGAACCACTAACAATAGTCCGTAAATATATATATTAAACTAAAAGTCAAAGGGTTTTAGTTTCTGGAACTTAATTCTATAGATAATAGAATTAAGTATTCTATTATCTATTTTTAATTAACTAAAATAATCTGGGGGTCTATGAATCAAAAAGACAGACAATAGTCTATCCGGCTACACTGACAAAAATGAATTTACTGTTAGGAGGGCAGGGGAAGGTCAGCATCATAGGAACATCAGGCAAGGCCTGAGACTAACACCGCTCTAGAAATGGTGGTGGGTTGTGTGAAAGAAGGAAAGAACGCCGGAGGGATGGAAGTCTGAGGAGGCATTCTTCATCCCTAAGGATGAGTTCACACATCTCACAGTTTCGCGTGTATGGAAGGGAATATTTTCATCATAGCAAAGAAGATGACAGATTTCATGGTGGAAATCAAGTACTTGGATACAACAGTGCAGAAGGGAAGAATCCCTGGAGGATCTAGGTGCCAGGAACACACCGGAGCAGTAACGCAGAAAATCAGAGTGGTGAAAGAAAAGAGAACCTTGCTTTCCTGTGGCATGATCTTTCCGACACATGCCGCTCCATACCACACAAATTGCCAACAATGAATAAATATAAAGTGCCTACTGGAGTACATTGACAAATTCAAGATGTTATGCACCATCAGGGAATACATTGGTTGTCCAAAAACTATACATTGGGTATGAAGCATTTTTTTGTCCGGTAAAAGAACCATTGAGAAGTAGTAATCAATAGAAGAGAGATTGAAGATCTGGAGAAACGATTTATGTAGACTAGGATGGACTGTATACCAAGCAAATCTGCTAGGTACTGGAAAAAGTGAATGACAGCTTCTGATTCAAAGTGACAAGTGAAAATAAACTGTCAAAAGCCTAGATAAGTGTTTGGAGCACAAACTTTTGTGACCCAGAAAATATGAATAGAAGAGTCCAGGTGGAATCTTGGTTTGCATCTTTTTCTAGGCAGACATCATATACATGCCTCTCTTCCAGGCTGTACTTCTGACTGGTTCTGAATAAACCACTTGTCTCCAGCCGGTTGGAAATCCAAGGTCCGTTAATGCTTACCTACGTGTTCATGATCTGCAAGAATATGCTTGTCAAGGGCCACATCCATGACAGTTTACCTGGGTCAAAAGACCCACAGGCGTTCCGCCATAACAGGTCCAAAGAGAATGCCATTTCCATGGATTTTTACATGGCCGCAACACTCTTGGAGAAGAGGAACAACATTGTTAGAATGCTGTTCGTTGGCTGCTGGGTAACATTGAACACTGTTGTTTTACCAAACTCAGAAGAGAGGGGCTGTACAATACCCAGGGCTTACAGTTTTTCTAAATGGCTAAAACACTAAACCCCATGCTCTGAACCAAATACTCAATTGCCTGAACCCATTTGTCAAGTCACTCTTTTGGCAAAAGCTAAAACAGATTCTGGTAGTTAGATACCCTTTGCAAATTGCATTCCATTCTGTTTGCAAAACTCTAAACACATTCTCACTGACTAACTCACATTTCACCATGTGATGCCCTTGTGTTGTAAAAGGTTAAACACGGGTGGCAAATTTAAACACAACTACAACATTGTTGTCATCATTTTATAACATTTAAAAAAAAGAAAAATCAGTAACTACATGCCCTGGACACTGTGTTCTCTATGTTTTTATGTAGTGTCTAATGAATGCACTGAAGTGTTTTTATATTGACTGGCTGTGTGCATGATATGAAAGCATGGTTTGATTTCGATAACTGATGAAGTGATTTAGAGGCGAGTGTTTGGTTTTGACAGAAGAGTCTGGGGTTTTGTGAATGTAGGTTGAAGATTTGTTTTGAGAAAATGGCTTCAAGAAATGTGTTTTAGCTATTGTGAAAAACTGTAAAAGAGAACGACCGGAGAACGACACCGGGGGCCATATTCACACCCGTCCAGGACAGACATCCAGCAAAGCCAAATAAAAGAATGCATCGTGCTCTGACTGACCAGCTGAACCCCTGATCACCCACCATGTTTTTATAGCTATCCCATCTGGCTGCTAAACACCTGACCTGTCTGACCACCTACACTGACTGTGCTCAGCCTGGCACACATGCATTCACACGTTCACTTGTCCACACAAACAGTTCTACACCCATGTGTGCTTTTCCTCCTTTCTGCGTGTTAAACCATTAATGGCCAAGGAGAGAATGTAAACCAGAACAGTATTGACGGGGCAGCAAGGCAAATGGACACGCTGGGAATCGGACAGATAAAGGACGTAACATCAACGTCAGCACAACGGAGGCCGGAAGAACCAAGTCCCATCTTTTGCTGTGTGTGCAACAGGCTTACAAACTTTGTCGTGCAAGTACTAGAAGAAAACCCAAATTGCTTTTTTTGTGGAAAAACCATCCAACTTTAAGCGCGTCATCATGCTCGGAAAAAGACACAACAAGGTCCTGACAGTAATAACATCCCAGCTGGTGGAGGCGGACTAAGATAATAAGCCAAAACAGAAAGGATCCTGAAAGGATCTTCCCTTTTGCCAGGAACGGGAAAGAAGTGGCACCCACATAAGTGGCTTCTGTCTCTGGCAGCATCATGTTGTCAGTCTGTCTCTGGCCGACACTGGGAAGTTTCTCACCATAAATAAACATGAATACATATAAAAGGAGTAAAGCCCAAATAAAAAGTTTCAGGAAAATGTTTCCATAATACTTGGAAGAACATTGTTCAAAATCACTCACAGCTGTATTTGTTGATAAAGATGCATGCACCAAATATTAACTGGTTTTATTTGTAGGTTGGGTAAATGGTTTAAAAGAGATGTATTTACTTTATATGTGAAGGAAAGAATGCAATGATTGTTTTGACTTTCACTAGTGACTGAGGACCACCTTGATCAGCACCTTGGACAACTATACATGTCGAGCTTCTCACCTGCTTACCTTCACCTAAAATCAGTGCTGTCTTTTAAGGGAATACCTGGGATTGCTGAATGACTAGTTACAAAGATCCAGACCAAACAGAACAATACAGACACAACAGAATTAGCAAAAAAATGTTTAATCTCTCCTTGATGCGTGTTTATTTACAAGTAATAAATCTGCAAAATAGGAAAGAGCAGAATATTTACATGAGCGTGAAACAGCCAACCTGTCACAGTAGCTTCAAGTCTGAAACTCTTAAAACGGTATCAGAATTCATAAAGTATTAAAACTCTTTAGTTTCTCTTTTTCTTAAACCTGTGTCTAGATATTATTTGTTTGATTTTAAGCCTTTTAAAATTTACTTTTGAAAAAAGTAAAAGCTTCCCAATGTGCCATAATGAAAACAAACCATGTGTCAGGGGGGACAAACCATGTGTCGGGGGGGACAAACCATGTGTCGGAAGGGACAAACCATGTGTGGGGAAACAAACTATATGTCAGGGGGGAACAAACCATGTGTGGGGGGAACAAACCATATGTCGGGGGACAAACCATGTGTCGGGGGGACAAACCATGTTTTGGGAGACAAACCATGTGTTGATGGGGACTAACCATGTGGTGCGGGGAGACAATCCATGCGTCGGGGGGGACAAACCATGTGTCGGGAGGGACAAACCATCTGACGGAAGGGACAAACCATGTGTCGGGAGGGACAAACCATGTGTTGAGGGGAACAAACCATGTGTTGGGGGAACAAACTATATGTTGAGGAGGACAAACCATGTGTCAGGGGTGTAAAACGGGTTTGGGGGAACAAATCATGTATTGGGGGGAACAAACCAATGGCAAGGAAGAAACATGGAACATTATTTGGTGGGGGATTGCGGGTAAAGAAGGAGTCATGGAAGGGTTGTGGAAAGAGAAGGGAGGACAGGGGTGGGACTCAGAGTTCATCAACATCATTTGGATCTTTCCCTCTGTGTTTCCTCCCAACTCGCCATAGCAGACACACACAACCAAATGTATCATTTCCTTCAAAGGACCGTCTGTGGACAACTATTTCTTCTTCTCATTTTTACACAACAACTGGAAATAAAAGAAAAAACAAAGAAAAAAAAACATCAGAACAACTGCCACTGTACTTACAACATAAGGTTTTAGACTCTCCAGAGTAACCTTATAGGTTACCATGTATCCATAATCCCACCCATGATACTAATCATCATCATCAAACACCTTCCAGTTAAATAACAAGAGCGAAACTACATCAAAGCAGGAGAACCGTCCGGAGACTTTATAATGCAACCAGCTGTTTTACAATCACAGTCATCAAAGCCTAGCATGTGTGGTGGGAGGGAGGCCGCACAAAGAAACATGTTTCATCCACTAAACAAAAACGGGAAACAAATGTGCTCAATCAGGGAATACGGGATGCTTTATAAAAGGACAAGGTGGCAGCTTGAAATCATTTTCAAATCCTCCCAATTCTGAATGACGGGTTAGGGTTAGTGGTCAAGCTGACGACCCCCACGAGAGGCCTTCTCCTGGTGTGGGAACATCTAGTAACCAGCCTTACCTAGCCTCTGTTCCATGCTCTCAGATATCAAGTATAGAGTCCAGTACATAAAGCAGGTCCAGCCCTGTGTTAACGGTTAAGAGAGCTTGGCGGTATACTGAAGTGGGGGACAGAACCGTCATGGATTCACCAGGCCTGAGCTGCAGCGGAGAGTAGAGGTGTTGGAGGTGACCAAGAGAGGGAATATTCAATATATCTATATATATTCAGAAATTTTAACTTTTAACAAAATGCGTTATGGAGGCCTGCTCCCAATTGATTTGGGGAGATTGAAAATCACATCAAACTGAAAAATAATACATAAATAAAAAGAGGAGAGACTTTTCATTTTCATTAAATCCCACTACCTTTGTTGAATTCGAATCAAGGATGGATGGATGGCCCAAGGTTACACATCACATCTATAGTCTGTGTGATCCACACAGCTCCCGCCACAGATCTGACCTAAATATTTTAGAGGATTCTCAAACATTTCTCTGTTTTTATTCTAGCCTACACACCTCCTTTACTCTCAGAGGACAACGGAAAAGGGATGAAGTTTCTTTCTCTGTTTACGTGACTGAAACGGAACTGGTGCAACATATTAAAGGGAGACAATGCATTCACAACAATATCAGATTTCCGAGGAAACAAAATCTTCAACCAGTTTAAAAAACACTCACCAAGATTGAGCAACATTTCATTATCTTGTCACACATCACAGATGCTTGCATTTCAAAATATTTGTCACCATTTTCATCTCTACATCAGACTAAAAACAAAGAAAAGACAACACTGAATGTTCAATTTCCTTGGCGCTTCAAATTTTCTTCTTTTTCCTATTGGATGAAACTCATCACAGATGTCATTTCAGATCATAAGGGAAACCCTTGTAGAGTCTAGTCTGCTACTGCACCACTAACCACTATGTGGTTTCTGCAGAATACAAAGACAAACTCAATACAATTTCACCACTTCAACAAATCAACAGTAAAAATTTAAATCATTGTTTTTATGTAATTACAATAATAGAACTGTTGAATGTTGAAGTGCCTAGAGCACCCTCATTATGGGCTAATATCAGGCAAGATTAACCTCACACCACTAAACTTCTAATTGTTAGCTGAAACTACCATCCCCAGGTCCAACATCATACCATCTCAGGTCCAACATCATAGTCCTCAAACACAGTGGCCTATCTGAGGAACCAGAGGAAGGACCGCAGAGATACATTAGGAAGCCTCTGAAAGATTTGTGTGAATTTAACTGTTGCTACATTTAGCATGTCGCTAAGCCCAATGAATCCTTCGGTAGAGTCTGACTTTTCAGTCCCATACATATCATAGTAATGTAAGCCATGATATTGGCCACCCAAAAAACACCAACAAAAGTGACCTACTTCACTGTGGTCCAGAGCCTTTGTCCAGAAGCATGCATGGTAATAAATGCAACCAAAATGGCTGCTCGTTCAGGTGGCTGTGAATATGATGCTCATCCAGGAGGCTGTTTTCTATCACCAGAGTGGTATACAAAACCTAGCCTTTGGATTTTCTAAAAACCACAATAGCAGTGTATACCATACCACATTGTATGTCATAGCAGTATTTCAAGTACCGTTAAAACATTTTGTTCTCCCAATAACGGAAAGGCCCCAAGTCTTAACAATGTTTTTCACTTGCTTCTAATATTTTTTTTTATCATTTAACAGTTTTTTCTTTCACCTTCAGTCACAAGGCATGACAACATTTTAATCATAGCACATTTTATCTAAAGAAAAAGTATTTGCACTAAACAACATTCAAATAAAACATGGCACGGGACAAGTTTTCCTCTTGTTTTCATAGTTTAGTCTTTGAAATATCAAATCCTTTTCTTTCAAAGTGTTTTGTACATTAAAATGGAAAACGTTTTTGACTATTTTCATTTGTTTCATTAAAAATGAAGTTGTATTTATATATCTATATATATTTATATATCTTCTTTTGATTTAGCTTTTTTGTAAATTGTGCAAATTCAGCAGTTACACAAGTGGCACACCACTGGAGAGAGTAGGCAGTTGAAAAACTAAAAAGGGAAATCAACAAAATAAAAAAAGAATCTGGAAATCAAAACAACGTCCATAAAAGTTGATGAAGTCTCTAAGAAAGCACTGCTGACAGTAGCTTCCATTGAGAGGGAAGCTTTATTCATGAAGTCCTTTCTCCATAGCCCCCTTATAGTATCCATTCCGCTTCACAGCACCCGTCCTGGCTGTGAGTAGATGGATCGATGCGGAAGACAAACTGAAACCAGTGATGAAGAACGTGATGATAAGACACTTTCTCAGGCCAAAGATGGACGTTAAGTGTTTCTAAAAGAGGGGTTGTTTGGATGGGCCGGTGGCTCTCCAGTGTACTGCTTGTGTCCTTGCAGTCCTTACGCATTGAGTTAGGGCTGAGGAGCTGGGCTCAGCGAGAGGAGGCCTGGTTGTTACCCCTTCCGCCCCTCCGTGGCCGTCCTTACTTCAGCTGGCCAGGGCCATGGTGTCAATGACCTGCTCCAGCTTACTGCGCAGTCTCTGCCTGCGAGACTGTTCGTCCTTCTGTAGCGCGGACAGGATCTGGGGAAGGAGCAAAGAGAGATGGACGAGAGATAGCGAGAAGTCCATAGGGTGGACGGCCAGCAGAGAAACGATCAGATTGGGTAAACAGCTGTTGAGGCAAACGTGCTTTCATGGTAAAAAGAGCAAGCTATTTACAGCTATTTACACTTTCACGTAGGAGCATACAAACAGTTGATCTCGTCTCCTTCAAACAGAATACGCCTGTTTACTGATAGAACTAGTGTATGTAATGGAGGGAGAGTGCTTGTGCATACGCACTGTGCTCGTAATAGTTGCATTTCTAAAGGGGTTGATACAGAGAGCACAGCTGAGACGCTGTTTGAAGTTAGAGGTGATGGGTGTGGGCAGAGGATTTGGGATCCGTAGGAGACGGGCAGCTGTGTGTTACACTGCTGATGCGTAGCGCAGGAGGCGACATAAAGGAGAGCTTGAGCTCTGCCAGTCAGCGCTGCGGTGGGTGAAGAGAGGGGGGTTGAGAGAGGGGACCCCTCAGCTGCCCCCGCATCCGGATGAACAACACCTGATGGGGAGCGGCTGATTGGACGGAGGCAGCTGCAGCGCTCGTCTCAGCCACAAGAGCTAGCGTCGTCGAGAGAGGTGTGACGGGGTCTGATACGCTGATCAAGAGTGACCCCCCTCCCAACCCCACTCTCTTGCAAATGCTGCTGAAAATCACAACACCCTTTTAATAAAGGACAAAAACTGCCACGGTAGAAGACAGCCACACACTGTTAACCCGTTGAACACACAGCACACATTAGCTATCTTAGCACTAACTGACTAACTGACTGGTAAACCGACATCCAGGCTGGCTAATTGGCTGACTGGCTAGCTTGCCGATGGATTGACCGACTAGCAGTCCTAATGGCTGGGAACGGATGGAGGGGATCGAGTGGAGGGACCTTCTGCTTCACAACCGCTTCATTATCTCTCCTTGTCCACAGCCCGGAGTCTGTGAGTCACCGGCCTCCACCCTTTCCAAGCTGCTCAACTCTCAAGTCTCTGAGAATTAGCCCTAAGTGTGAACACTCTCCTTCTTACATTGGCACCTACTGGCTCTGCCTCAGAGCATGAGCGTTGTATTAACAATGATTAGTCCTGCTATTTCGGTGGGAAACTGCACATGGGAGGATGAGTAGAAAACATGCATCCGGTAGGGTTCATTAAGTTCAAAAAATCGTTCATTATGATTTAAGGAGGTGCGTGCTTTTATGGGTACATTCTAAGTTATCTATTCTTCAGATGAATTAGAACACCCACATTCCATTAAAAAAAAAACAACACAGCTAACATATTTTATTTATGCATATACATATATATATATATATAAAAAAAGTATATTTTCACTGGTATCTTAACTATAACTAGTGACTCACCTCATCCTTATACTTGACGATGTAGGAGTAGATCTCGTGCAGGGCGCTCATGCTATTGAACTGACTGAGGTGCAGACGAGACTGTTCGGCCAGGTAGGCACTCATGTCCTGGTCACTAATGACCGGCATACGGGAGATGTCAGAGTAGTACCTAAAGGAGGGGTGGAGAAGAGTGGTGAGGGTGTAGCTCGCTGGCTAGCAGAGGACACCCATTTTGGTAATCACACGAAGTACCGGGCTACACCTTTTTCGACACAAGATCAACACTGCCCCATGATACCGCTGATCTGTTTTGTCCAACATTTGATAGGCTGCTTACTACCGTCTGCTTGCCACGAGGACTCAGGTGGCCAATCAAACTGTGGAGTTTACATACCTCTCCACCCAGCTCTTGTAGTTGGGGATGTCCTTGGCGTACAGCAGCTTGTTAGAGGGGGAGTCCTTGCCCAGCTTGTGTTCTGAAGTGGAGCAGGAGTCCATGAATGTCTGGGCCACCACGGACAGACAGGCGTCTGTGATGCTGTTCTTATGGATGTCGAACACAAACTGGGGGTTCTTGATCACGTTCACCCAGAAGCGCAAAGGCAAACTGGGATGAGAGAGGGATGAGACGTGTCAGGAGACCCAAAGACGACCACAGGCACTTCGCAACACTAAAACTCTCTAGCACTCCGTAATGTGTCTCACCAGTTGCTCTTCCATGTGTGCCGTACATCTGAATCTGATATGGAGTGTTTGTCCGCCTGCTCATCTAAGAAGTCAAACATGTACTTGATGGCCAGAGGCAAGGCACTGCCACGATGGGCCGTGCTAAAGATGGTCTCAAACAGGTCGTCCACGAACTTCTGCAACGTACCCTGAGAGAGGAGGGACACAGAAGCTTGTCGCTCAGAGTTCTACTTCCTTTGCACCCTACAGATTTTAAAAGCCAAGAAGTTAGACTGTTGGGACCGTAACGGAAAGGTTGCTGGTTTGAATTCCCAAATGATAAAGTGAAAAATCCGTTAATGTGTCCAGAGGCCCTTTGGATAACAGCATCTGCTATATTATGAAAATGTTGATTAATTTCTACCAGAATGTATCTCCCCCACATTGCTTCCAGAGACTTGTATCTATTACAGGAAAGTGGGTGTGAAGAGGACATTTTGCTTGTCCGAGATCAAAGTGCTGAAATATGCAGGTTTACCAGACAGGCAGACCTACGTGTTCACGTCTCTGCATCATGCACCAGCTAGCACTCCATCCCACAACAAATTACCTATCTCCTGCTATTTCCTCTTCTCTACTCCCAATTTATATTTTTGAAACTTTTTTTATTATGAATCCAAATTGACCAGCCGAGAGGCTTGTAAACAGAGTCTCATTTCCATGTTTTTTCTTCTCCTACAATTAGGAGCAAGACAATCAGCTCAGCGACAGCTAGCGGAGCAGAGAGCAGGAGGCAGGCATGCACTGTTTGGCCAGTTAACTGGGAATTGGCTGAGGGATAGCAGAGGAATACAGCATTGCAATGCAGGCTAAGCTGACACAAGCGCATCAAGGGACCGTGGAAGAAATTACATACTTTTTACCAGGAAAATCTCAATATTCTGTGTCCGGAAATGTTCATAGTACAATGAGTGGAGAAGTAGCAAACGCAGTTAATTCCATAGTGACGAAATGGAGGGGATTTCAATGACTTAGTCAACATTCAGATCAGTTGACTTGCATCAGCTGTAAGGACCATCATTTTGCAAGGCGTGATCCAGGCTAGAGCCGATATATTTGACTGTATAGGAGCAGTGGCAGGCTGAGTAGAGAAAGCCAAAAGTGTAGCACACATGCGGGGATTGAACCAGGATCCAACAGGGGGAAGCAGGATGCTCTGGAGGCCAGTGTTACTACCTTGGTGGCAAGCAGACGGGTCAGATAGATCTCAGACACCATCTTGCTGCCGCGGTCTCCCTCACGCTGGTCAGAGTGGTCGTGGTTCTTCACCAGGTGCCACAGCTTAGTGCCGCTCTCCAGGTCCGGAGTGATCATCGGGGTCCGGGACCGCAGGCTGTCTGGGCTACTGGCCGTTCGCAACATGCTCTCTGGACAAAACAGAGAGGAACTTCAGGACACAGACGAAAGCAATCAGGAGAGACACAGCTTGATCACGATTACACAATGAAGAGGTCTGTAGGGGTTAATAGAACCGGAAGAGACTTGAGTGGAAAACAGTGACACACGTGAGTAACCACACATCCCCTTGAAACATGTTGCTTTTATGAATGTAATCAGACACTCGCTCTAGTGGACGAACAAAAATAAGAACAAAGCCCGTTTAGTCAGGAGACTGTAAAAACATTCCCATTAGTCTGGTAAACACAAGGCACTACAGGCTGACCGAATCCTGACCAAAGCCAGAACCAACCCTATGTCAACATGAGGAGTCCATTGTCAGTCTGTCTCGCAAAATGACACGGGCTGAGAGGCACTGGGACTTGACCTCTGAGAAGGAATTAACATTAATGAGCGAGATGACAGATCCCTCTCCCGTTGTAACAACTCCTAATGTATGTTAGGAGAGGTGGATGGATGGAAAGACAAATGATAAGGGGCGAGCATAGCTGGCGAACTCATTACTCCCAGTTGGCAGACTAACTAATTGCCAATAGTGGAAAGTTGGGCGCCTCATTTCCACGGAATGTGCCAGTGATTGGCACACAAGCGGTTGGCACACAAGCGGTTGGCACGCCAGTGTTTACTGCAGTGCGTCCGTCCCTCAACCACGCATCACCTGTCATGCGGCAGTGGCCGGCGTCGTAGTGGCCATTCGCAAACACCCCCATCCTCCCATTTCCGGCTGCGTTGGTGTGGGTCAGGCTGCACGTGCTCCATTGTGTGGGTCCTGTCTCCCTCCTCCCAGGGGCGGCCTACCTCCGTGCACTGCTTTATTATTAATGGTGTGAGTGTCAAACTTCATTACAGGAGACCAAAGAGATGCCTATCTACGTGTTCCTCTTATCGGCCCGCCTGCTGCAGCGGCACCTGGCACGGGGGGGGGGACACACACGCAGGGGCGTCAGTCCCTCCCTGATTTACGGAGGGAGGGATGGTTGGAGGGAGTGTGAGGAGATAAAAAAAAAAACGTCTTCAATCTCAGTCAATCTCTCTCACGACGTCGGAAAAAGATGGAGTGATGCTCTAGACTCCCGAACGTCGAGAGGGCACCCTGGTGTTCAGGGTGAAAGGATGAGAAAAGTAAAGCTGACACAGAAAGATGCTTCTGGAAACGCTCCAGGACTAATGTGTGTTAGTCTTTCTGTGTTTGCTGTTTCTTTCCGCTAGTCGAAATGGAACGAACAGTGGGGCATCGGTGCAGAGTTTCTCAGTCGGCTCTACTGAGATCTAGGCATGTATTTACCGTCACAAAGAGCATGAGTGCTGATTTAGGATCAGTTTTGCCGTTTCAATCTTGATGAATACCAGGGGGCCCCATTATCAGCATGTTCACACCGGAACATTCTTGCCTTTGTAGCCACTCTCCCAGCAGCAATGGAGCTCCTGTACTCCCAAATCTATTGGACATTCATCATAAAGCTGCTACTATTGCTGCTGCCTTTGCAACGGCTGTTTGACTGCCTGTAATTCTATTGCAATCATGTCCATTGGCTTCTGGGTGAGAGTGGAGGATGTTTACCCCCGCACCTACAGCAGCCAGGGCTTGGCTAGCCTCTGTGGACTAACAAACCAGGCTTTCACCGGCCTGTCAGCCTTGCTATTATAACCCCTTATCAACACACCAGCACACACACGGGGAGAGGGAGCTGGAAAACAACGACAGCGGTGATATTCGGAAAAGGGATTTGCCAGGGAGCCGGTTCCACTGGTGGTGTGGTGTAACGCTGAGGAAGGGTTGTGTTTGCGTTAGCCGCAGGTCTTCAGTCTTGGCAGGAGCAATGAGGTGTCTGATGTAATGCCTGTCATTCGTCGATGGTCCAATTGCCTCTGAAATGGCGCACACTGGATGGATATTGGTGGATTTATGGTTATCTCTTCAGAGAGGCTGAGTAAATGCAACAGAGACAGACAGAGAAAAAATAGGACAAGATGGCTAGAGATATTGGTAGCAAAAAAACGATGGAGGAGACTCACCATATCTGCTAAGGGACTTGGTGAAGGTGGAGGAGTTGGATATGTTATAGGCTGAGTTCTGCTTTGGCACCAGAGCTATCACTGAGCCATCTGTCACCTAGAAGGATTGTGAAACAAAAGGGTTGTCTGGTAAATGCTGTCCTTTTAATCACTCCCAATGTTTTTCTAGAGAAAACCACCAAGCTACTGGACTCGTTAGCAAAAACAGCCCAGATGCCACCTCTGTTTGACCTCACCTGATAGTGGGCCAGTGTGTTGAGGCGTTTCCAATCATTGTCAATCTTGGTGGTGACATCCTCATCCTGAAGGATGATTCTGGCCATCCTACCCTGACGCCATTCTGTGATGTAAAAAATAAGGTAAAATAGATCAGAGTAGAGCACAAACAAAAACATTACATCTTTTAGGGGATTATAAAAAGGATTCCCTATTTTCCCTTTCACCTTAGCGTGACCTTATTTTAATAACACAACATTTATGTCTAAACTCAACATAACCCTACATCCAACCACTAATGCCTAAACATGAACAAACTCAAATTCTTATACTAACTTTAATTGTATGTGTTAACCTAAACCTAACCCCTTTTTGTCTTGTGGCGACTGATCTAAAAAACTGTTTACGGACCAAAGTGTCAGGTTGTAATATCTTTTTGAGGATAGTAAACCCTTTTTGTCATGATGTTCTTACCCAGATCCATGTCCCCAGCTTTGGGCCTCTGGGAGTAGGGGCTGCCCTTGTACACCGCATCCAGGAGCTTCTCTTTCACCTGGGTGATGGTGTCACAGTTCAGCCCCTTTACTGTAACCTCTGGGGCGTTCTCGTTCTCCGGGTTCACACAGTGGAGAGTCTGATATGCGCAGGAGGAGCAAGAAATTGGGTTTAGCTGGCATTTGTAGGAATTTGAATCACAAAAAAATAATCACAGTCACTGAGGTAATAAAGAATCATACTGTTCGGTCAAAGGTCATTCTGACAGTATTTTCCCATGAAGAATTTCTATCTGCCAGCACTAACCAGGGTCTTGTAATCAATCTGCTGTCTGATAAGCTTATCTTCGCTGAGGGAGTAGCGAGCCTCTCCTGTGATGGCGTCTATGGGCCCCTTCTCCATCTGCTGTTTCATGGCACAGTACAGCATGAACAGGGGCTCACCAGCACACTCCTGGAAAAACATGGACACATGCCCTTAGTAACAGGCAAGGTCTGGATCTACATTCATAACAGGTATGTAGATGAACGGAAAATATGTTGATATTGAGGCAATGTTACGGTCCTGTTCCTTAAAAAAATAAAACTAGACAGGCTCATATAAATGTTTTCTGAGGCGGCTCACCAATCAATATTGTCATTATCGCCAGCTCAAGCCCAAGAAAAACTCTTAGAAAGGGTAACAGTTTAGAGCCGGGTAATAGAGGATGACCAGGTGGCAGCTGAGGCGGAAGCTAATAAGAGGTTAACGATTGACAGGAAGTGCTAAAGATGCAGAGGCAGCAGCCAGGAATACAAGAGAGGGCAGAAGAGAGAGAGAGAGAGAAAGGGAGAGAAATAGAAAGGAAAAGAAAGATTGCTCTAAGTGCTCGATTGCAATAGCATTTATCTCTTCTCACCATCATTCATCAGTAATCAAAAAGTTGTTTTCTCAAGCTGAAGGTGAGAGTGTAGGCATATGTGTGAATTAAGGGCACACCCTGTGTGAGAGTGGTGAAGACAGAAGCTAGTTGGGAGAAAGGTAGGGGGCTAGCTAACAGGGAGAGTGGTGGGTGGCTAGCTAACAGCTACCTGGAATAGATGTGCGTGGCTAGCTAAAAGAGAAAGATGTGGGTGGCTAGCTAACCGCTAACTGGAATAGATGTGGGTGGCTAGCTAGGAGAGATAGATGTGGGTGGCTAGCTAACCGCTAACTGGAATAGATGTGGGGGACTAGCTAACTGAGAAAGTGGTAGGAGCTCACGGACCGCTAACAGGAACAAAGGTGGAGAGCTAAAATAAGTCTCCACCTTCAGTGTCCTCTCCTGGCTCCCATGCAGCAGCCCAACTCTCCCTCTCTCTGTCACCATATGCTGTTAACATCTCGTTAGCATCTGCGCTAATTAACCAGACAGCTGCTAACGAGAGGAAACATGCATACATCACTCCCCTAGCCCTCGCCACGGCACGCTTGTCTGTGAAATTATCTTTAATTCCACATCCCGGCTTCATTAGGGGGTAATTGTAAACTTCCGTAAGGGAGTGAGGGAGAGTGAGGGGAGAAAGTCCACAAGAACGTCTTACGCCCACAGCTTCTAATGACCACAGGCAAGAACATGTTCACCACAAAAATAATGCCACTAAAGAAAATAATGGGGGGAAAAAAGTCTCTCACTTGAGCCCAAAAGCAGGCCATGTACACGGACGCCTTTACCGGTAAAATGCTAATAGTTGACTTATTATTATTATTATGATATAGCAATAAGCAGGAGATACATAGTCTAATAAATGTAGGCTTACCTTTAGGAATTTATATAATAGGAACGTGAACCAGTTGGTCAGCATCTTTTCCGCAACAGATTCCGTTCTAACAGAGAAATGGGAGGAAATCAGTTACTATAGTGCATTATAAATCGGGTGGTATGAGTTCTACATCATTGGATGGAAGCAAGTGAACTGTATATGAGACCGTATACCTGAGTTATGATAAAAATAAATATTTTTACTATTGTCTGTGTTGGTAAGTAGTTTATAATAGCAATAAAGCAGCTCAGAGCTTTGTGGTATATGGAAAACACACCTCGGCTACGATCCGTGTGCAATACTGTTTAAATGATCAAATGGAATCTATAGTCTACTTAAAAAATAACCACTGATACTGTAAATCAATATTTAAACTAAATTGACACAGATGCCAAACTGTTGTAGTTTCCTGAGGAGAAAAAGGTCTTAATACAAACAAACTTTATTCTCACAGCAAACAACCAATCTTCATTAAAAACAGACAATTACCATAATTGGGTAACTTCTCTCGTTAATCATAAACCTGTCGCGTCACAAACGAAGACCCATGAAAGGTCCGCCAGACGAGGAGCAATTAAAATCCACTGTAATTAGCTGCCTTTTTTGTCCAAAAATCCTCCTTGCGGATAGGAAACCTGGGCCAACGGTTTGCCCCGCTTCCGTTTCCCTTTTTGCTTCCCCTACAGCAGATCGGAAAGCCCCTCACTTTCCTTAATTCTCTACTTAATCTAAATTAAAAGGGGGGAGGGCTGATAGGATGACAACTTTCCGAAAAACAGCCTTAATTAAGATATTGATTTGGCCATATTGGCATTAAGTACTCTACCTAGTTTTGGCAATGTTTTAACAATATATGGAAATACAACATGTATTACTGTCTATTTAGGAGCAGACGTATTGAACACCAGCACTCAAATCTGTGTGTCAGTACCTTTGTGTCAGAGTGTGATTGTGTCAGCGGGTTAGTGTGACTGTGTGAGAATCAGCTTGATTTGACCCTTCATGAATACAAGCAAAATAAACCCACTGACACTGGCGTGTATGTCAGTGTTTTAGTGTCTTGGCGTGTATGTCAGTGTTTTAGTGTGTGTCTCACCGGCGCAGCAGCAATTTGGGGTGATTCTTGCTCTCCAGGTTCTTGTCGATGAGGTCAGAGAGCAGCTGTTTGAGGACCCCTGTGGCGTATTCCATCTCCCCCTGCAGCGCCGTCATGATGAGGGAGGCCACATTGCCACGGTCACGCATAGAAAAGGAGCGCTGAGCCTCCAGGGTGCGGATGAACGTCAACAGGAAGTGCTTCTTTGTGAGGAGCTGGCCGAACAGAGTCAGAGCCTTCTCTTGGTTTGCCTGAACCTATCAAGAACAACAACAGACCAGGGGACTCATTTTTACTCTCGACTTTTTACCATGAAATACATGGAGTAAGGCAAAAATAATGAATATGCCAAGTACGCATTAAGATTAAACAGATATGTAACTTATATATAAGAAAGAAAACCCCTTGTTCGTATTACATTGAAGAATGTAGCTGTTGTTTGAAAGCCTGCGGATCCTTCTATTTTAGGAGACGTTTCCTCAAATGTTTATGATCAATTTGCCCTAAGTGGTCAGCTGAGCACAGGAGGACACACAAAAGGAGAGCAGGGGGATTCACTGGGGCGTAGAGAGGAGCTATGCAGTGCTGTGCATCAGGGGGTGGCTGGGTGACAGAAGCATGCCCTGCTTGTTCCACAGGCTGGCGTCTGTCACTTCTCATCAGCAATGCTGGGGCCCCCCTAAGACCTAACCCACAATCCTTCACTCTCTGCCTTGCAGACGAGGCAACGCTAGTTCTTAGAAAAACAAGGGTAGTGTCTCTTTAGAAAGAGACACATATCTAGGATATTTTTTTAAGCTTAAGGCATTATGTCAGTCCTAAATAACTTTGAGTATGTGTTAATAAAATGAAAAACAACTTGCACTTCCTGGCAACTAGCCAATCCCCTGGCATCACCAACCCCACACACCCCATCTGTCTCCCGTGATCCTCTTCCACCCTCACAACTCTGACATGCATTCAGTTGTGTGGCCCAGTCTGGACCATCACGCCACACACCATGCTCTGTGACTCCACACAATCTCTCTTCCTTCCACTACACAGACTAATAAAGTGCCTCAATTTTCCTCAGCGGAGCCAAATGAAATTCTGGGCCCTCTGGGAGAGCAAGCTGACTACTATATGTTGCTTTGGGGAGATCTGCCACACAGTGCAATAAGAGACCAAGCCTTGTGTATGGACATGTGATTACGCCTGGGACCAGAGGGGAAATACGGTTAAACCCGGACATAACAATAAATATGTACCCCCCAAACCACCTTTCCGTTTAGACAAACTGGTACTTGACAGGGCGGGTCTCCACACTGGAGGGGAGTTTGGAAATATTTCATGGTAAACAAGGAGAGATTTAATGACATACATATCGTTCTCTCACTTGAAAACAAAGTTATATCCAAAACAATGTGTAATGACAATGCTATTAAACACAGAATATGCGACGTGGCGGCTGAATACATAACAGTCTAGCCATGACAAAATAAAACCAAAGTGACATCAATCAGCCCACCGTGTTCTCTATCTCCCAGGAAAGCCCCGTTAGATTTGCTCGGATGGGAGTCGTGCAACGTGGCAGGTATAGACATGTAGATGGATGGTCAGCGATGTATGAATGCAGATGTTCCAGACTCCTTCCTCCAGTGTCAGTGTACCTCCGTGACCCGTACCTCCATCTCCTTGAGCACGGGGTGGTCCTCGATGCCCGGGAACAGCACCCGCATGGCGTAGGTCCTGTAGTCCAGGAAGGGGATGCCCGCTCCGTCCAGCTCCTGGGTCAGCTCATGGATGTCAGTCTGCAGCTCTGCAAAGGCTGGGGATCCCGCAGACAAACACAGGGATGAGCTCCATGACATTTACAGTATAGGGCTGCCTTGAACACTGGACAGGGTAACAATATGTGATGTTCACTTTACAGTACCAATCATATAGTAAAGTACCAATCATCTAACACAGTACCAATCATATAGTAGAGTACCAATCATCTAACAGAGTACCAATCATATAGTAGAGTACCAATCATCTAACACAGTACCAATCATATAGTAGAGTACCAATCATCTAACACAGTACCAATCATCTAACACAGTACCAATCATCTAACACAGTACCAATCATATAGTAGAGTACCAATCATCTAACACAGTACCAATCATCTAACACAGTACCAATCATATAGTAGAGTACCAATCATCTAACACAGTACCAATCATATAGTAGAGTACCAATCATCTAACACAGTACCAATCATATAGTAGAGTACCAATCATCTAACACAGTACCAATCATCTAACACAGTACCAATCATATAGTAGAGTACCAATCATCTAACACAGTACCAATCATCTAACACAGTACCAATCATATAGTAGAGTACCAATCATCTAACACAGTACCAATCATCTAACACAGTACCAAT
>JACXGK010007374.1:0-25543 GCA_016801125.1 Novumbra hubbsi | reverse complement strand
TTACTGTTTTGTGTGTGTAGGGTTTGGAGCTGTGTCGGGTCATTTATATAATGTAATTACTAACTGTTTTGGAGCTGTGTCAGATCATTTATATAATGTAATTATTAACTGTTTTGTGTGTGTAGGGTTTGGAGCTGTGTCAGATCATTTATATAATGTAATTATTAACTGTTTTGTGTGTGTAGGGTTTGGAGCTGTGTCGGGTCATTTATGTAATGTAATTACTAACTGTTTTGTGTGAGTAGGGTTTGGAGCTGTGTCAGGTCATTTATATAATGTAATTACTAACTGTTTTGTGTGTGTAGGGTTTGGAGCTGTGTCGGGTAATTACTGTTTTGTGTGTGTAGGGTTTGGAGCTGTGTCGGGTCATTTATATAATGTAATTACTGTTTTGTGTGTGTAGGGTTTGGAGCTGTGTCGGGTCATTGCCATGCACGTGGAGAACATGCTGTCTGTCCGGGAGAAGAGACTGACTCTGCCACCGAGCGAGATCACTGTGCTATAACACACATCCACATGCATCCCCAGATTCAGCTATCTATGTTTTCAGGTGTGTGTGTGTATGTACCTGTCTTCACTCTGGGATGTTATTACCTCTACTGAACTCTAGAGGGTTGTAAAAACACCTACTTTTACTGTCCAGGGTGGTAATAACACCTACTGTGGTCAGGTTAGTATCTTATTGTCCAGGTTAGAATTTAGATGCTAAACTTATCTATAATGTGGTACTAATTGTATTGGAGTTAAAGCCATCTTTTCCCAGATGTGACATTTACATGCAAGTCATATAGCATCCAAAGCCATGTCAATGGTGTGGCCACATAGATTAGTCTTTTTTTTTTTTATTCACAAAAACTGTTTATAAAATGTTTCATCCAGTGTACGGTCATGTTAAAGAAATGTTTTTTTTGGTTGTTTTTTTTATTAAACTTTATATCACAATAAAATAGATTACATGACTACTTGCGTGATAAGATTGAAAGGAAGCCATTACTGAAACAGCTGGAGTAATGTATTGAAGGTGCCGTCAGTCAAGTGTTATCAGTAGAGACAGTACATGAAAAGAGCTGAAACGGGTAGAATAGGAGACAGTACATGAAAAAGAGTTGACAAACGGGTAGAATAGGAGGATTCTTGAACCCAGAGTGCATCAGGGTGTTATAGAGTGGAAAAGCGAAGTCTGAGGGACGGTTAGTATTTACCCTGTTCCTCACAATCTCAAAACTTATAGCGATTTAAGGAATAAAATAAACCAAATGTCACTTAACTTTGCAAATGAGAGAAACATTTGACAGCGGTTAATATCTTCATCTACTACCCAGCTATTTGAATCTGAAATATATATATATATATATCTTACCAAACATGAGATACTGTAACCGGAGTAACCATGGCAACAGTATTTTCGCCTTTTTCAGCTTTTCATAAACTGCACCAATGGCATGTACTTTCTGAACCAGATAAACAAACATGGATATACTTAAATATACCTATACTTCAGCTACTTTTACGCGAACATGGATATCAGCCCTGAAAAACTTTTCATAAACTAAAAACATATGTACCAATATACCGACCAAGACTACGTTTGAAAGGGTTATTAAAGCTAGCCTTTCTAAATTGCAAATTTCCAATCTAGAGTTACGTTGAAACCGTTCAGAGCAGGTTGTGGGGGGAAATTACTGGAAAGAAAGATTCGAACGTGGCGAACGTGCGCTCTGTCAGTGGCCGTCAACAACGAAGTTGACCTCTGCTTAGCCAATGGTCACGCTAGAAATGTAATAGGATCCTACCTCTACCCATTTCTATTCAATCCGAATCTAACTGTTGAGTTCTCCTGTTTCCAATTGGTTAGGAAATCCGAGTCTGTAGTTGGTCAAACCGGGTGAGAGTACTGAGCATGCGTGGTCTTGAACGCTGGCTAGGTTACAAGCTATATATTATCTGTCTATTTGTATGTGAAACGCTAAATGGCTAGAAGCCTTTGCTAAATCATGCATCGTATGTGGACAATGTAACGTAGATACCGCAAGAACATAATTTAGCGATTTGCAACTCGTCACAAGAAAAATACATTGCGTTTTGTGTCAATGTGTTCGTGATAGTATCGCTAAAATGTAACTGGTTGCTATACTAGTATTCAGCTAGCTTGCTACCTACCTAGCCTGTCGTATTAAAACGGTTCTAAATACATGGACAGTTTGTCGCCAACTGCGAGTAAATGTAATGCATGTATCTATTTGGTCTGTAAAATCACGAAAATTTGCATCTTAATGAATCGACTTCGGTGGACAAATTGTTGAGTAAACTACTGCGTTTGGTTGCTATCTTTCTTAGCTTAACCAGCCACATTACTATAGTGCTTTTGACAGCCAGTTAGCTTCAGTGAGAACACCCACGTCTCCAGCCTCGCTTTTAGAGTGACAATTATGGAAGTTAAATAACGATTAAGATTCTGACCAACTTCAAGTTCTATCGATTGTTATACTTCAAAATGGCAGCCAGTGGTTTCTCCGACCTACGGGAGAAACTCAAGTCCATGACGCCTCATCGGGACGATTACAAAAACAGAGTAGACGAGGGTAACCGAAATAAAAAAGTTATCCACGGCAGCAATGGCAACGGCCGAAAACGGAAGCACAGGGAGTCCTCCGAGGACGAGTTTGAGTACGGCGACGCAGTGGAGTCTCGTGAGCAGGTAATACATCTATATTTTTAGTTATCTTACTCGATTAATCCGAGTTTGGATCCGAGTAAACAGGCATTGTCCTATCACTTCTCTTTACGTCCTTACTAATGTTACAGGTGTATGTATTTATCTCTTATGGAGTAGAGGCGTTTTGTGTCCACATTGGTGTATTAGTTATTGCTCTACAGGAGGGAAGTGGTCCAGAGTGTTAATAACATGCTTCTAGGGGGTGCCTTTTGTCCAGCGTGATAATAGCATTGTTCTTTTACAGGAGGCAAGTCGTGTCCAGAGTGGCATTGTTCAGGTGGAGGTGTTCTCTCAGGAGGAGTGTGACATCATTGAGAGGAAGATTGATGAGGTTGTGTCAGATGCGGAAGCAGGGCTTTATCGGGAACACACCGTAGACCGGGCGCCACTACGGAACAAATACTTCTTTGGAGAGGTGAGGTCACACACACTCCCTGGAGGAGAACCGGTATATTTTCCTTCACTGTCTAAACCAGTAATCCTCTGCTTCACAACATTTTCACCATTGAGGCATTAATGTAATTGTGTGGTGTCCAAGACTAATTTAAAACTGGCTGGAGCAAGATAATTGCACATTAAAAACCTGGTTACGTATGAACTCCAGGGTTTCCATTGTAAACGTAAATTCCATTTCCCAGACCGGTAAGATGTTGGATGTGGAGTTGTGTTCTGTTTCATCACCCAGGCAAGGTGAAGGGAAGAGGACTTTTTGTCTTGTGATCAGCCTTGACTTATTGCAGAATTTGTCAAGTAGTCGATCTGAGGTTGATGAATACTGCTGTTTGTGGACACTTCTGCCAGCCTGCAACTTTGCTGCATAAAGGCTGAGTTCACTTGTCAATACTGAAGTCCGCAATCTTCAATGACAGCTAACTGCTTTTTCATAAATGCGTGTATGAATACTCTCCCAATTTCTGTGTAGATTTCTACAACAGTTGTCAAACTCACAAAGGGCAGTGTGTCTACAGGTTTTTGCTTTCACCTTGAGTTAATTGCTTAATTAAGGTCACCAGTTAGGATTTCTGTAATTGGATTGTCTTAATTGGACTGCAATTGAAAAAAAACACATTCCAGGGAATCAGTTTGACACCTGTGTAATTCTGGTCATATTGTGGCTGACCAACAAGCCATGGTGTTTTTGTGTTATCTATAACTCCTACTCACACATTCTCTTCCTCCCCTCCTCTCTTCTTTTCCTCCTCTTCTCTCTCTCTCCTCTGCGTCTCCTCCCTGCAGGGTTATACATATGGGGCCCAGTTAGAGAAGAGAGGACCGGGTCAAGAAAGATTGTATCGTAAGGGGGAGGTGGACGACATCCCCGTCTGGGTTCATGACCTGGTCATCACTAAGCTGGTTGCCAGTGGAGTCATACCTGAAGGTGATGACCCCTGACATCTAACCCTGACAATGACAACATGGTCGTCAGTAAACTTAATAGTTTTCTGCCTTGTAGGTTTTGTGAATTCAGCTGTGATCAACGACTACCAACCAGGCGGCTGCATCGTGTCACATGTTGACCCGCTCCACATTTTTGCCCGACCAATCGTATCAGTCTCCTTCTTCTCTGACTCCGCCCTCTGCTTTGGCTGCCGCTTCCAGTTTAAACCAATCAGAGTGTCGGAGCCTGTCCTGGTGCTTCCGGTCAGGAGAGGAAGTGTCACTGTTCTTAGGTAGTGTATGTGTGTGTGTGTGTGTGTGTGTGTGGTGTGTGTGTGCCCATTACAAGATAGTAAACTGTCTGGGACTTACTAGGGGTTAAGGAAGGGTCACAAAAGTTCTGAAACACTATTGAGGCTTCCTAAAAACTGCTAGACATTTAAAGTTTTTGTTGATTTTATTGAACTAGGGTTTGATAGTTGACAGATGGTGGTTAAATGGTGGTTGGAAAAACGTTGGGTGACAGGTATGATGTCATATTTCCTTACAGTGGCTACGCAGCTGATGACATCACACACTGTATCCGCCCCCAGGATATCAAGGAAAGACGAGCTGTCATCATTCTTAGGAAGTACGTTTCTATGACGATAACAAAATAGGCAGTCACTTAATCAACATCCAACCCTCAGGAGTTAGCTGATTGAACGTTCTGTCTCTGCCTGTCGGTTTAAAGGACCAGACCTGATGCCCCCCGTGTAGACCAGAGCCCCTCCCCAGCAGAAAGACCCCTGAAGGCCAGACGCACTCACCGCAGAGCTGACCCAGACGCAGCTACCAGGTACACCTACACACACACACACACACACACACACAAGTACCCACTGCTTTGAGCCTTACATTAAATTACTTTGAAACACACAGACTTAATATCTCCTCCCCCCCTCGTCTCAGACCGAGGGTTTTAGAGATGGATAAGGAGGAGAATCGTCGCTCCTCTTCATCCCGCCCACATCGCCGTAGCAACAGCTCAGAGAACTACTGGAGGCGAAGCCAAGACAGTGAGGGGTCTCGCAAGGTCAAGATGAGACGCCACTGAACACATACCTGGCAGACTGTGTGGTGTAACTCCCCTGCATGCTAGGACAGAAGGCTTTTAGCGAAGCAGCAGACTGGCGGGAAATCTGTCAGCCAATCAAAAGATGGTCAGGAACGCTGTTGGCCAGTTACAGACCAGACTGAGGAAAGGGGTGGGGTTACTGTAACTGATGGAAATTCTGATGTTGCCATGCAGACCAGACCTGCTCCTCCACTCTCCTCCCTATCCCCTAGATACCCTATCTCCTAGATACCATAACCCCTTGACACCCTAATTCTGTGTTTTTCCACCCTGGTCCTTGGGTCCCCTACCCTGCCTGTTTTAGATCTCTCCCTGCTCTGTCACACCTGATTTAAATGATCTGTGACCGGTGTGACCAAGCAGGTAGAGGTCTAAAACATGCAGGGCCGGGGGGCGACCAGGAGCAGGGTTGAGAACCACGGTTTTAGATGTTACTGTCTTCCAACCCACCGGATTCACATAACTGGGTTTATCAGCCTTCCGCTGAGCTTGATAACGACCCATTCATGTGAATCAGGTGTGTTGGAAGAGGGTAATATCTAACCCATGCAGGGCAGAGGGCCTCACCCCTCGACACCCTCACCCCTCGACACCCTCACCCCTCGACACCCTCACCCCTAAGCCCTTACCTGATTATTATCCTCTAGTCTCTCCCATTGTTCCTTTCTGTGTGTAAAGTTATCACTTTGGCTAGCAGCTGATATGACTTAACAACGACTGTTCAATGTAGTCAGAATGTTTAGTTTTTGTTTATAGTAATAATATTATTAGTATGGCTTGAGTACATTTGGGCAGAAAGTGAACAGAACCCTGACCAGGTCAACTTAACAGACAGAAAGGCCATGAATAAAACCCACAAAGATGTGTTTATCTACCTTGCATATTTCTACACAATGTTGTGTGTTGCTGCTGAAATTACGGCAACACCTCCACCTGACACAGATATTTTAGAAAACACAAATCCTTCACTGACAGATCAAATGGTACCCTCTGCAGTAAACTACATCACACCAGAGTGTCTGACATGAAGTGGCCCATTAGTGCACTTGAATATAGACATTGGTGGCTGTTTGTTATTGGTTGACTTTTTGGTTTGTGTGTTGGGAAGTCCTGATGTCATCATGATGCCTTGTATGAAATATTGTTGTAATAAGGTGTACAGTTAAATCTGATTATAGACTATGTTATGAACTGAAGAAAGATCTTGGACTGGTTGGCTGATTGGCTGAATGTTCTATAGAGAAACTGAAACATGTCCTTTTGGAACCCGGTTCCCTATGTAATGCGCTGCATTTGACAGCTCTTTGACAGTACCGTATATTCTAGGGCTGTCAGGATACAGGTGAGGTGTGTTCAGGTGAACCCTGTTGTAACATGTCAGACAGGCTGGGTTCATTTATAAAGACAGTATGTGGGCTGATATTATATTATAATAATGTCAAGATCTAGTATGTTTCAACTGTAAAATCCGATGCTTTTGTTTAAAATAATTTCTTCCTTCATAAACACTCTCAGCCTCTCTTTCACATTAAGAAATGCCTACTCAACAATGTCAATGTACTGATCTTGATGGGAAGAAAAATATCTCTTCTATGTTCTATTGTGGACGTGGTGTTTGTGGAGCTGTGTTCAGTTTGTATATGTTGTAATGTTTGAGAGAATGACTGTGCTGAATGACCAGAGTGAAAACCAAGAGATGTCTGGTTGTGGGTTAGAGAAGAGTCCTTTAAAAACATCTTTGAGGAAGGACTAATTGCAGAAGAGAATGCAGCAAGCTCCTTTCAATCAGGAACAGGCTTTGTTCAACCATTTCCCCTAAAACCCAGAACTCTCTGAGGTTGTTGGTCTTCAACTACTTAACTATCTTTGTTCTGTTATTGGATCATAAATTAATTGTGTTATTTTACCTAAAATCTGTCATCTGATTTAAGGCATTAACACTTAGTTGGGGGAATCACTTAATTGTTTGTTTTTAATCTCGGGTCTGAAATCTTTCATGCTTAACTTTTCTTTGTGACGCGCACGTCCCATTAGTTACACACATCATTGTGTCATATAATAATGGAAATAATCATCACGAGGAAAAACAATAAAACATTGGGAAATTGTGTTGTTATTAAGACAATACTTATTACTTGAGTTAAAAAAGATAAGTGCGTTTGGTTTTCCAATAACTCACAACCTTTCACCTGCGGAAGTAAAGACAGTGAGGTCAGAGCCAAACAGTTCATGTCATTGGTACGTTCACTTGTCAATCAACAACCTGTTTTGGACTTATGGACCTTCGTTGTGACAGAAAGGGAAAGGGCAATATATGATCTATTTACCGACTAGGTAGCTAAATATCTGTTGTTGTTGTTTTTTTTTTTACAAATGGTTTGAAGCCCGGCTTCAACATAACCGCAGTTGGAGAGAGGTGAGTACAATATCTAGATGTACCCGAACTGCTCGCTCAGTGACATAATGCTGCTTGTAGCTGACAAAGTAACCTGCATATTTGGATACCTAGCTAGTTACTGTAACTACGTGGCTGACTGTTTGCCGTCCTTTACAAACGTTAGAGCCGTTTCGGGGATGTTCAATGAGATACCGGAAACCTTGAAAGTCAGCGTATATTGAACGCGTTTGTTTCCAAGTGACACAGTGCTAACTGGCTGTAATGTCTGCTAGCCAACTAGCTAGATACAAAACAAAACAGTCAATGGATTGCGCCCATCCCACCGTCCAAATGCTGGCCCGGCTGTATTGCTTATAGTCACCGGGACCTTCATAATATAGTGAGTTATCACGTGCAGATCGTATGTAGGTAAACCCGCCCTATTACGGCCTCTTTCTGCATATTGGGTTATTTACTTCGTTACGTGACGAGACAAAATGTCATTGTTCGACGAATATCTAGACTCCGTCGAAACGGTAACTAGCAAAACCAACTCAACCTCGGTTAAATGGCTGACGGTAGTTTAACTGTTGAACAGTCTCATTGTTCCAAAGGCCGTTTGGCTTTTTGCAGAAGGTGTTTAATGGAAGAATAAATTTAAACTCCGATTGTCAGCAGGTATTTTAAATATCAGGCTGTGACTAGTTAGCATGTGTTTGTATAGAGTTAACCTGACCAGGAATGTTTCGAAGAAACACATGAAACTGGATCCCTGGTTGAGAAGTAAGTGGGAAGTTCTCTTCACTGTTAAACCAATCGGGTAAAGGCTTCAGGACTACACCTGTCCGATCGCACGTACGGAGGTGGGCGCCGTTGTACGGAGTTTAGACCGTTACCGATGTTATATATGATCTTTCTCCATGATGGCGAGTTGGCCGGATTAGGTTGTTGTTATATTTTAGCAGGCCAATGGATATACACTAGCGGGAATGTAATGTCACACGCATCTTGGTTTTAAATAGCCCCGCATGTCTCGCAGCCTTGTAGCTGGGTGTGGGTTTGATTTATATGGGGAACAGTGTGAAGATCTATGTAAATGTGTGAAACCACTACTGTACGTCGATCTGGATAGAAGCATTTGCTGAATTACTTGTTACATTTAACCTGAACAGCTTCTATATATTTTCACATTTTTCCATACTGACCACTGTGGAAATCAA
This sequence comes from Novumbra hubbsi, assembly GCA_016801125.1. NCBI lineage: Eukaryota > Metazoa > Chordata > Actinopteri > Esociformes > Umbridae > Novumbra > Novumbra hubbsi. The sequence continues at coordinate 16,736 of JACXGK010007374.1, read as the reverse complement.
ACCAACAAATCTGGAATTACAAGCACCATGATCCACCAACTGAGCTGCACATGACTTAAAGATAATGCAGAGTAGTGCAATGACTGGGCTGGATTCCAAACTATCCACATGCTGTACACTACTACCAGGGCCCTATTACCTATAAATACAGTACACTACTTTTGCAACCTATTTTCTTTGTAGTACACTACGGTAGGGCCCCAGTGGAATAGGTTGTCGTGTGGCGGACAGGGAACATCCTGGCTCTGTTTGTCAGAACGCTCTGCTCCCTGTCAGGTGTTCTGAGAGATGAATGTGACACTAAGCTGGACACCACCGTGTTAAAGGGCGGGGGCCAGAGCCAGGGCCTCAAAAGGGCGGTGCCAGAGCCAGGGCCTCAAAAGGGCGGTGCCAGAGCCAGGGCCTCAAAAGGGCGGTGCCAGAGCCAGGGCCTCAAAAGGGCGGTGCCAGAGCCAGGGCCTCAAAAGGGCGGGGCCAGAGCCAGGGCCTCAAAAGGGCGGGGCCAGAGCCAGGGGCTCAAAGGCCGGGCCTTAAGTACAATCATTTAAATCACCTGCCAATATTCTCTTGAAATGGTAATATACTCATTTTAAATCTGTACATGATAATAATAATAATGCCTCATACATTTCTTTGTGTCCTATATAGAAAAGGTCTCTGTGAGAACTGAGTATGGACTTCAGGGGGTTCCGACCCGGCAAGAGCCGAGGCGAGGAGAGCATCGCTGTAGTGATTGACTTTCTTCTGGCTAACGCCCGATTGGTTCTGGGAGTGGGAGGAGCTGTTGTGCTGGGTGTCGCCACACTGGCTGTCAAAAGGGTGAGAGGCCTACCAACTGATTAATTCACCAATCATCAGACATCACCACCTGCCAGTCAGCTAGTCGGGCTGTCAGATTGACATTCAGTCACAGTTATGTATAATATGTCACTGGTTTGACGCTATCTTTGCGTGTGTGTTTGTTCAGCTCATAGAGCGCGCAGGCAATGCTGCGGTAGATGAGAAGGCGGAACAGAAAATGTCAGAGAGCTGGGAGGATCTTAACTTAGGCTCCTCCTCCCCCAAGGCCATCGGGAATGGGCTGGAGGGTGTGATCACGAACCATGTTTCCAAGGCAACCAAGTCACAGAAAGGTACATTTTTTATTTAACACAGAAACATAATGCTCTAGTTTAGAGCTGCCAAACACTGTTCCTGGAGACCTACAGTCCTGTGGGTTCTCTCTATTGCAAATAACCCGATTTAGCCTTTCAAGCATCATATAATTGGAATCAGGAGATTCTAAGGTAGGTTTGGATTTTCAGGATGGAAACTCTCCATAAACAGGGTTAGGCAAATGGGAACAGTTGTATATTATATTACTTGCTCTCAGATATGTGTTGCTGTACAATTTAAAGCTGCAAACCTGTGAAAACTCATGTTAGCTCGCTAGTCACAACTCCGCAAAAGCTAAGAAATTAGAATAAAACCAGCCAGAGAATAGGTAAGAAATCCTGCCCATTGGTACATAAAACACCACAGCATTTGGGTCTTTGCAGCTTAAAACAAACTGTAATATTTTCTTGATGCTTTCAATGACATTTAGGATTGGTAACCTTTAGCTGGTTACCTGCTTGTCATCAACTCAACCAGCCTAAAACGATTACTGGAATTTTTACTCCTTTTCTTTAACCCCTCCCCTTTTTACAGCTGACCTATGCCAGCCTCAGAAGTCCAGTCTGGAGGAGGAGCCTGTTAGAGCTGCTGAGCCTCAGAGACCCAACAGACTACAGCTGTCCCTCACACTACAGGTATACCTTTAACCTCTGACCTGTCCCTCACACTACAGGTATACCTTTAACCTCTGACCTGTCCCTCACACTACAGGTATACCTTTAACCTCTGACCTGTCCCTCACACTACAGGTATACCTTTAACCTCTGACCTGTCCCTCACACTACAGTTATACCTTTAACCTCTGACCTGTCCCTCACACTACAGGTATACCTTTAACCTCTGACCTGACTCTTACACTACAGGTATACCTTTAACCTCTGACCTTTCTCTCGGATCGTCTTCAGTGCAGCATTGAGTCTGACCTGAGATATCTGACCTTTTCTCTAGGATCGTCTACAGCAGTATTACTCCACCAGAGTGCTGTTAGCGGAAGAAGAGGTGAACAGGGCTCAGAGTCTCGCTCTAGATATCTGTACTGAGATACAAGGCTTCCTGCACACCACCCAACCTGACATGCCTCTGGGAGAAATGTCTCTGGGAGGGTCCCTGCTGGATGACTTGCAGGTACACACACCACCCAACCTGACATGCCTCTGGGAGAAATGTCTCTGGGAGGGTCCCTGCTGGATGACTTGCAGGTACACACACACACACCACCCAACCTGACATGCCTCTGGGAGAAATGTCTCTGGGAGGGTCCCTGCTGGATGACTTGCAGGTACACACACACACACCACCCAACCTGACATGCCTCTGGGAGAAATGTCTCTAGGAGGGTCCCTGCTGGATGACTTGCAGGTACACACACACACCACCCAACCTGACATGCCTCTGGGAGAAATGTCTCTGGGAGGGTCCCTGCTGGATGACTTGCAGGTACACACACACACCACCCAACCTGACATGCCTCTGGGAGATCGATGACTGGCAAGGACACACACACACACACACAACCAAAACGCAATGCGCTCACCAATCCACGTGATATAAATGCACTTTGTGACAACTGCTGATATGAAAAGGGCTTTATAATTGTGTGTGTAGGTAGTGAGTGCAGACCATGCATGCCTGCTGGTTCCTGTGCAGTTGGAGGCCAGCCTGTGGAGGCTGATTCCTGGGGAAGAGACTCTGCTGACCCACCCCTTACACTGGATGGTTCGACGAGTCAACCTGGAATACTTCCCCAGAGGAAGAAGCTACTGGGACAGGTACACACACACACACACACACACACACACACAGACAGCTACTAGGACAGGTACACACATTTCAACCTGTGTACATTTAGCCAAAACATGACAACATTACACACATTTAGAATGAGGACAATTCAAAATATTGCGTGTTCTTTCTGTGTCTGCTCCTCTTCCCCAGGTTTCTGGTGGGCGGGTATCTGTCTTGCCGGGTTCTTGTAAACATGCTCAGTAAAGCTGTCATGGAGACCATGAACTGGCCCTCTCTGTCCGCCATGTTGGACTGTCAGATCAGACCGGTCCTGGGAGGAGAGAAGCTGGAGCTAGAAATACGGTATGACAGACACTGGGTATGCATAGATCTCTTTTTCGGTTCCCTGTTTGGGAGACTGGGTGATGATGGAGGGGTCAGTAGGGGGGGGAGTCTCCCCTGTGGTCTGACGACCAAAGCCCCAGAGCAGTGACGGGGACATTGGGGAGATTGGAGTCCTGACTCTGTGGGATAACTGATGTCTCTCCCTCCCTCTCCAGGCCTGAGGGCTGTCTCTCGCCCATGTTCATCTCCATGGTCCCGGTTCTGAGGGAATCTGACGTGGTCCTGACAGCCCAGGTAGAGTTGACCCAACCCTGGGATAGCGCCTGGCACCTGTCCCTTTACCCATGGGAGACCCAGCGTCTGGCCCAGCTGGACTCGGCTGACCAGGGGTCCCGACGAACCCTCCTCAAAACCCTCAAGGCCATCTGTCGACACTGTCCTGCCCTCAGACCCCTCACCGCCGCGCCATTGGCCAACCTCATCCTCCACCTTAGTGAGAAGGACTTGGATTGGTCGGAGGGTGCCCTGAGTGGGCGTTTCCAGCAATGTGTGTGGGAGCTGATAAGCTACCTAGAGCAGGGGGTGTTGCCAAGCTACTTTAAGCCCAGTGTGAATTTGTTAAATGGAGTCACAGAAGAAGAGATTGATCACATGGGCTTCATGCTGTACTGTGCGGTCTCTGAGCCAGAGATACTTCTGATATAGACTCTATAAACCCAATCTCTCTGTATATACACTTTAATCTGGTTTGTATGGAGAAAAGAAGGACATCACTGCTCATGAGTTCTACATGTATTATGCTCTAAACGTCCAAGTCCTGCGAGTGCTTCACGGTACTGTAGGACCTGGTCAGGGCTAGTGCACTATGTAGGGTTTAGGCTGCTGTTTGACACCTTGTCTGATGTGGCACAGATAAGGTATCTAATCTGTTAACTGTTTGTTGGAAATGGTATGGATGAGGTATTTAAATTGTGTATGTCTGAAATGGTACTGATGAGTTTTGAGAGGAACCATCTGACCAGAACTGAGTCACTGGTGAGGAGGAGGAATGTGTGCCAAGGTTAAAGGACATCAAGGCACCAAGGCAAAGACTTGAGAAAAGGAAGGAGGAGAGATGTTAAAGGAGGCGCCAGCCGGGTCTGATGGGAGGTGCCAGCCGGGTCTGATGGGAGGTGCCAGACTGTGACAATCCCTGTTTATGAGTTACTCATTATTATTGCCCTTTGCATAATATTTTCATTTTGTGTATTTTCGTGTGTGTGTAAAACTTTTGCAGCGGTTTTTAGGTTGACAAGTGACAAATAAAGGTGTTCTGATTATATTAGCTACTGATGTTAATTTTGTGATTCAGTGCATACAAATGTTATATTTTAAAATTGTAAAATATGGGAACTCTGTAAATATACATCAAATCTTTCCAATGTATTTCATATTTTTTTTATACATTAATAAACAATCCTAACATGTCCAGATATGCAGATGATGTGATGTGCTGTTCCAGCATATGCATCTGTTTAGATGCAGGGTTTTGGGTCTTCAGTGTACCTTATGTCTGGACCGCATGACAGACAGGATTTAAGGGATTCATAAAGTGTAAGCCGGTGGAACCAATTTGACACTATATCCTCTGCTTTATATTCTCATGGAGGTTTCGACCAACATGGCAAAGCTGGTGCATTGTGGGTAACAACGTGTAAGCAGCTATGTAGGGTAACGACAAGAGTGGAAGTCAAAGCAACACACACTTCCACATTTTTCATGCAACATTACAGTTAAATGCTTAGGGTAAAATGTTTCACTGGATACTACAAGCTTCCAACATGGCAGCATGACATCTTAAACTCTTGTTAGTGTGGATGATATTTGGGCCAGTAGACTATTGAAGAATAATGTAATATCTTACAGTTGTGATATGTGGCTGTTTGACCACCTCAGATGAACACGATGAGTTGTTCTGGATCACAGCGTCTGCTGACTTCAATGTAAAGGACTGGAGGAGGCTCCTTGCATCCATAACCATGAGGGGCCTTAGAGGGTCCCCGACAGCCAGGGAGTCCTACAAAATAAGACCCCCCCCCCCCCCCACACACACACACACACAACCAATCCCCATAAGGAATCATTGGTGAATTTATCAGATTTTGCCTGCATTATTGAGCAGTGGTAGTGTTGCTCTATGTCATGAACCGGTTTCATAGATTTACAAATTGCTATAACACAAGATCAAAACCTGTTGTACCGACAGACTACAGTTAGTGTGAGTTTTTTAATGATGCAAGGTCATTTGTAAATCAGTAAGCTGTTCCCCAACTCGATATGGCATCTTTCCAATATGGAGGGAAAAGCAGAAGACACATTTCAGTTGGACATTGTGCTCAACTGACAAATACCCGCTTTACCATATTACAACAATCAATATTACTACACCTAACATGGTGTCTGTTTTTTTTATATGAGCAAGACTATGAGTTGTGCCAAGTAAAGAAGATGAATAGCTAGGAAATTACTAGAGGAGGGAAGGGAGGATGTCAGCATTATAATTTATATATGTGATCCAAACTATACCCTGCGTCCTATACATCATTAAAAAAAATGTATGACAGTTGATTCAAGCTAATTTTTTCTGTTCATGATTGAACTACAAATCCCATCCGGCACCGGCAAATCGTCTTTCCTGCTCTCCCTGACGGAGGTTTGAATACATCTTTACCGGACAGGCGGGCGCGTCACCTCTTCGACTAGTTCACGACTTTCCTCGAGGAGCCACGAGACAACGTCATCACAACCAGGGGTTAAGAATGCGCGTGAACTACAGCTACTGCTTGTGCACCAGCCGCGGCTTTCACATGTCAAAATATGGCCGGACTACTACTCCATCCGAAGACGTAAGACACTTCTCTCTCCGTGGAGCCAGTCACCGGTACAGTGTAGTTTATTACGGAAGAGAAAAGAGGATCCGGACCGTCCAAGAGCCGGAGCAACTGTTGCTCCTGTGACTTGACACTGACGGATCAGCTTTTCGCGCTCCTGTTTCGGGCTACTTTGTGTTGACATGTTTGTCTTTTCTACATTACAGCTGTTGTTGACGGTACGCTACTAGCCTGCCAGTAAGTTAGCAGTCACGTCTTTACACGTGAGAATTCTATTTTTAGTACCAAGACCTAGAACATTGAAGAAGTAAACGTATGACTACTGGTGTTGCTCTTTAGTTGGAGGAGGATATGAGAACTTTCAACTGCGCAACAAGATTTTAACCATGTCTCAGCGGCAGTTAGCGCTGCCAAAGCTGACTCACGGACTCAATAACAAACGGCGCCCCGTAAGGAGGGAGATTTAACGAGGACCTGTGGATAGATGTGTCTCACAGGTTGTCCCCCTCTCCACGCCTGCGAGGACATTGACCCAGAGACCCTCATTGTGCCATAAAAGCCAAAGGACCTCATGGCGAACAGTTCAGTCCTGTGGGTTCACTGCTGAGACGGACACTCTACTGGAGCTAAATTACAGTGACATTTTGTTGTTGTGGTCATGATTGGGTCTCCTGACGTGCTGGCTTTTACTAGAAAGGGGGGGCTGGCGTTGGGGGATGGGGGGTACCTAGACCCCCAACCCCTCCCCGAAGAGTTCTCCCTCCCCCCCCCTTCTAACCCATGGACCTCCTCCTCTGCCTTCAACAGGGACTTCATACTGGTGGCAGAGTTCTCTGAGCAGGTACGACCCTGACAGCTGGTCCGCTCATCCCCTGTTCCTTCCCCCCCAGAGATCTTGTCCGTAGTGCCTGTTTATTTTCTAATCAATGTCATCAGTAAGAGGTTGAAAAACAGTGATGGATGAATCTAACAGTTTCTCCTGTCTCAGGTTGGGCCCATTCCTGTCCGGACGATCCCGGACGATCCCAGAGTGATTGGCTCCTTCGACCTCAACCATTTCTCCCTCCGCATCATGTCTGTCGACTACCAAGCCGCCGCCCCTGCCCCTCAGACACACCCCCAGACAGCTAGCCCATCCTCCCACCCCTGTCTGGCAGTCTCTGAGGTAGGAACCCTACGGTTTAGAAACGCAAGGGTTTCAACATCCAATCCTGTTTTGATTCTATTTTGCAGAGAGAGCTGGCAAAATCCTGGGTAGATATTTTGCATGTTAGTCATTTAGCAGACAGTCAATTGAATGTGATGTACATTAATTTTACGATAGCAATTTGGGAAAGCCAAAAGCACAGTTATAGCAGTTAGCCACGCAACACAGGTATAGCAATTAACAGAGTAGGATCTGATAGTTCACAATGTCAAAAGTGGTGGATAAATCTAGGAGGATGTAAACAGAAGACAGAGTTAGCAGCAGCATAAAGGAACCGAAACTAAGAAAATAACAACATAGATGAGGAAATGAAACTAGGAGGAATTAGTGATCTGTTTTCAGAAAATAACATGGAAATATCACTTGTGTTCTAGAAAAGAACCATTTCCAAACAGTACCCATTCATAAGGTGTTTAACGTTCTGAGTACAAAAGAGTAGGAGAGAGATTGATCTGATAGATTGACTTCAGAACTTTGTGGGAACAGAAGGTCCTTTTCTGTTCCAGCATGACTTTGCCCCAGTTCACCAATCAATGTCCATAAAGGCATGGTTGGATGGGTTGGGTGTGGATGAACCTGACTGGCCCACACAGAGCCCTGATGTTACCTTTGGGATGAACTATAACAGAGATGGCAAGCCACACCTCCCAACATCAGTGTCTGACCTTGCAGCAGACACACTCTGGTAGAAAGTCTTTCCAGAAGAGTGGAAGCTATTATAGCTGCAAAGGGGGGGACCAACTCAATATTTAATGCCTATAGATTTAGAATAGGAGGTCATACAAGGCCCTTTAGGTGTAATGTGTAGATGTCCCTATAGTGTACATCAATGTAGGAGGTCATACAAGGCCCTTTAGGTGTAATGTGTAGATGTCCCTATAGTGTACATCAATGTAGGAGGTCATACAAGGCCCTTTAGGTGTAATGTGTAGATGTCCCTATAGTGTACATCAATGTAGGATGTCATACAAGGCCCTTTAGGTGTAATGTGTAGATGTCCCTATAGTGTACATCAATGTAGGAGGTCATACAAGGCCCTTTAGGTGTAATGTGTAGATGTCCCTATAGTGTACATCAATGTAGGAGGTCATACAAGGCCCTTTAGGTGTAATGTGTAGATGTCCCTATAGTGTACATCAATGTTTTTTATGACTTGATCACATCTGAATTCATATTTATTATGATTTAACATTGGGGTAACATGAGGTTTACATTTTGTGGCACACTAGCATGTTGACACGCTCTGGCCTCATCGGGAAGCCTGTTACATAGAATGGAATATACTTTATTATTATCACTCTATTGTTGTAATTTAAATAATGTAAAGAACAGTAGAGTACTGATGAAGCAGTAACGTTCTCCAGGACTCCTGTGTGGTGCTTGGCGACTCTAAGGAGGCGGCGTTCGCCTACGTTCACCACCTGACGCTGTACGACCTGGAGGCTCGAGGCTTTGTCCGTCCGTTCTGCATGGCCTACGTCTCCCAGGACCAGAGCAAGATCATGCAACACTTCCAGGAGCTGTTGCTTCGCTTCTCCCGCGCCTCCGAGTGCTTGAAGACCGGAAACCGACGGGCTTTCGCCAATGAACTGCAGAGGAAGTTACAAGACCTTGAGTAAGACGAGACACACAAACACACACACTCTGACGCTGTGTTCTGTAATCATTTTAAATCCTCCACTCTCTGCGACAGATATACACGCTCCATCCTTCAGAAGGAGGTAGAGCTACAGGCCAACACCAATCAGAGTGCAGAGATCAGAGAAGAGGCGGTGTCCCCGAAGATGGCCAATGAGCTGGCTAATGTGGATCGTTCTATTCTGGACCACAGGTCCCTCCTCCGCCAGGTCACTTCCTATCCCAACAGGAAGATCCAAGACCCTGGATTCCTCCCCTACGACCCCTCCCCAACATCAGCGTCCCTTCCCATGACCCCTGACCCCCCGTCCCCGTCTTATACCCCCCAGCTGGTCTCCGGGGTGTCGCTAGGGGGAGGGGGCTGGTCGGCAAAGCGGTTTGACCGTCGTTTGAAGACGTTAGACGAGCTGAGCGACAACTACTTCCTCTCCCTGACGATGGAACAGCTGACTGACACAGAGTGCCGTCTCCGTGGCGACCAGAGTGTTCTTCACACCCGCCTTGTCACGCACACTCTCTCCAGGAAGCTGTCACACACACACTTCCTGTTTCAGCTCTGGGACCAGGAGGACGATGAGCTGGTTGAAGAGGAAGGGGTGGGGCTTGAAGGAGGAGGATCAGTGGATTGGCCAGTAGCAAGGCCACCGAAGCTTGAGTCATTCATATCCTGTGTAGAGGAAGTGTCAATCCAACTGGAGACAGGTGAAGGGCAAACGCTGACCTCTGACCCTAAGGGAGAGGAGGTTACCTTGGAGATGAGACCAGGCAGCGTGAGCAGTGGAGAGAGTATAGAGGTTCTGGGGACAGAAAAATCCTACAGAACCGAGGGCCTGAGGGAGACCGAATGCAGAGGTAAAGGGCCTATCTAGAGTATGTTATTGTGTCTATCTATAGTGGTGCTGTTATTGTGTCTATCTATAGTAGTGCTGTTATAGTGTATATTTATAGAAGTGCTGTTATTGTGTATATCTATAGTAGTGTTGTTATAGTGTCTATCTATAGTGGTGCTGTTATTGTGTCTATCTATAGTAGTGCTGTTATAGTGTATATTTATAGAAGTGCTGTTATTGTGTATATCTATAGTAGTGTTGTTATTGTGTATATCTATAGTAGTGTTGTTATAGTGTATATTTATAGAAGTGCTGTTATTGTGTATATCTGTAGTAGTGTTGTTATAGTGTCTATCTATAGGTGTGTTGTTATAGTGTCTATCTGTAGTGGTGTTGTTATAGTGTCTATCTATAGTAGTGCTGTTATTGTGTATATCTATAGTAGTGTTGTTATAGTGTCTATCTATAGGTGTGTTGTTATAATGTCTATCTATAGGTGTGTTGTTATAGTGTCTATCTAAAGGTGTGTTAGATTGAGAAAGTATGCGTGTGTATGTTTCCTCCAGTTGAACCAGCAGGTGGGTGGAGTCAGAGTGATGGAGTTGTGCGTTGGCATTCAGAGGAGGGGTTAAGGCGGGGTTTGCGGACCCCAGCACAGCGCACTGTCAGTGAGGAGAGTATCGAGGTCATTAGTACGACAGACTCCGTGTTCCCCGAAGACTTTATCTTTACCGCCATCGAAGAGGAGGAGCCGGATTTGCATAGCATCATGGGTAATAGAGTCCAGGAGAAGGTCCAGGACGAGGCGTTTGCTGGACCCCATGGCCCTCTGGGTACTGAAGTCCAGGAAATGGAGGATAAGGCGTTAGAGAGATTGGACACTTCGTCCCCCATGCCACAGCTGAAGGAAACTCTGGGTAATTCTGGCTCAGTTTATTTCCCTAAATACCCTTTTATAACTGAAGATCATATGAGTGTGGTTTGGTGAGGATGAGTCCGCAGTGTATTTGGTGAGGATGAGTCCGCAGTGTGGTTTGGTGAGGATGAGTCCGCAGTGTGGTTTGGTGAGGATGAGACCGCAGTGTGGTTTGGTGCGGATGAGACCGCAGTGTGGTTTGGTGCGGATGAGACCGCAGTGTGGTTTGGTGCGGATGAGACCGCAGTGTGGTTTGGTGAGGATGAGACCGCAGTGTGGTTTGGTGAGGATGAGTAGTGGATGAAGAACGGAATGTTAATGGAGGTTTTGCGACCTGTCATTTAACGGATGCTTTTATTGAAAACTTAGTTGTCTGTTAATTATAATTTGGATTTATTTTCTGTTTTTAGTCCAGCAGGGGGCAGTGGAGGGCTCCTCCCAGCTGCACCAGGGTTGCCATGCCAATGGATTCCTCAGAGGTCCGGGTGGGTTTGGCAGCAGGCGTGGAGTGGTGCCTGACCTCCAAGTGAACTTTACCCTTCCCCTTAAATTAGAAGTGAAAGGTCAGGGGTCAGGGGAGCACTGGTTGCATGGTGATAACTCCTGCAATTTAAATGTAGATGAGGCGTCAGACTGTATTAGCTACAATGGCACCTCCCCTTCCTCCTCTGAACCCCCCTCGCTACCCCACCCACATGGCATCCACAGTGCTCGTAACCCACGACCCCGGCAGCACCAGAGAAGAAGAGCAGCACTGGATGCACTTCGGTTCCTCCGGCAGTTCTCCTTCTACCAGAACGCTCTGTTCTGCCTGCTCACCGGCCGACCGCTGGTGGTGATTGGTGGAGACGAGCGTTTGGTCAGGAAGACGGTTGCCGCCCTCTCACTCTACCTTCCTTCACCTGGTTGCTATGGAGACGCTGTGCAGCCCTGTTTAGCCACTCCCCTCCAGCTGACAGACCTGGTGGTCTGGAGGCTAATTGGAATCCACAGGTAAAGAAAGGGCCCTTGTTGTTCATTAACCTGGTCTGGAGGCCTCGGCTGAAACATCCATGAATCCCAAATGTCTGCAGCACGTTTCAGAGCATGAGTGTAAGTCATTCTAGAACAAAATATAACAGAAAATGAATAAACTTTATTCCAACAACATCCCTCTCTATTCTAGGACGTCCTCTCCTACAACTCCCAGCATGCTTCATTCTTTGGCTCGTTACAGACGCTACCTGGCTGTGCTTGACTTAGACCAGAAGACGCTGAGAAGCCCCGCCTACCAAGGACGCCTGATTGGCCGGCTGGCTGACCCCCGCGCTCTGACAGGCTAGTTAATTTCTTGTTCTTGTACACATAGATGTACCAGGAGGTTCATCTTAAGTGGCAGATTGCCTGGTGGGTGTATGTGGCTTTCCCTAAACTGAGTCAACAACACCAGCCTGGTCGATTCTGATGCACTGATTGGCTAACCACCAACATAAAGATATTACATTATTACTAAACGGGGATGTTTCGTGCGTCATGAGAGCATCATATATTCACAGGACACGGAAGCACATACCTGCTCCACCTGGAGAGCTGTCTGATGGAGCTGACCGCGAAGGCCTTCTTCTACACCTTTTACACCTTCTCCCTTTACTCCTCCACTCCTGACCCCATCTGCAACCCCCCACCTGACCTCCAGAGTCCCAGCATTCCCGGGGGAAGAGGCGGCACGCTGACTCAGTATTGCAGGAACTTCCTGTGTGGGCAGGGCTTCTGCGGGGAGGACGACTTCTGTATGCTTCACTTCCTCTCTGACCTCATCAAACAGCAACACACAGGAAGTGGCCCTCCGCCCCTATGCTTCTCCAACAGCCCCACCCCTTTACATAGAAATACCATAACATAGTTTTTCTCTTGCAGCTTGCTGAATGCAAAGACATTGACTCATATTTAAATGTGTCTGTAACCTCTCATAGGTTATAATCTAGTTGTTCGGGGGAATACTGTTCTGGGTGCAGATCTCTTCACGGTTTAAATCAAAGGATTGTTAGGTTAACTGTTCAAAAATATTAAATGTTAGTGCCTTTACAGCACTGAAAAAAAAGCATTAACTGATTTCAGACTATTAACTCAGGAATATTTTTGATGATTTATTATTGCCTGCATTGAAGTATAATTATCTGGAATTCTGATTGTTTTCATAGAGAAAGCTTTTGTATAGAACTAGATCATGTCTGTCATGCATAAAGGTTTTAGAATAGGGTGTGTCATTTCTTTATTAGTTTAAATACCAAAGCCATTGCAGTTTGAGATCATGATGGTTTCATAAATAGTTATTTAAATGTTGCTGCAATATGCAAAGCCCATAAGATGCATCATGGTGTATTATTACAGGTGAGGAATTCGGAACACATCTCTACCATTTATAAACCTATATTTAACCTAAACTCCCAAGGATTTAACAGAATTTGCTCAGAACTGCATCCTCCACACATGAAATTACATCCCAAACGTATGCGTTTTAAACCTGTGAATGGGACCGTATCTTAGAACCGTGGTTCCCGGCCAGGGTTGTTAGTTACCAGGGATACTGAGTGTGTTTGTGTATTTAATGTATGTGTGGTTGTTTCATTAGCTTTTTGTGTGTTAAATATGAATATTGTGCCTTAACCAGTGATAACCCCCACCTGAGGAGTTGATAAAAACATCTGGTGCATTTATATATATATATATATATATACGGTTTGGGCACTGTAACTCTGCAAAAAACTGGTGCTACAGTTCATCTTACCGTCACTGGATGTTTTTTCACTATGACATGTTCCCTATGACCTGATGTTCCCTGAGAGAGATTGTTTCCTATCACTTCGTGACATGTTATTCATCAATATAAATGCACATCGTTCTGATGGAAATTACTTTTTGCTCAGTAATTGAGGAGGTTCTAAACTGTTCTTCAGTGACTATCTCTACGCCCACTGGAACACAATTTCTATGTCTCAGAGTTTCCGGTATTTCTGTATATATGCATATATATGTATATGCATTACACAGCAACACTTAAGCATAATGATTTCATTCACTTAAATCCATAATAGCTCCAAATTGTTATCAGTTTCTGTCAATCAGAAACCAGGACTACATGTCACTGTCAAGACTGGGGCCAAATGTGCGGCTATTCTGCTCACATTAACCTCCAAATGAACATATGGGATTTCATCTCAAGTCAGCGTGTTGTACATGTGTGCCAACAATCTCACTGCATATTCAGTCCCAGTAGTGGTCATCTCACTGCATATTCAGTCCCAGTAGTGGTCATCTCCTCGGCAACCCCAGGTGTTCTGCAGATGTTGCCGGACTCAACAGGCTCACCTGTTGTTTTTAATTATCTCTGTTGCTTTTAAACTGTTTTAATGTGTCCTGTGATGAAAACACACCGTCATACACTCTGTTACCTTGCTACTCAACATACAAAAGATGGTTATTTTAGTTCTCTTGATTCTGTATAATTATTTATTGTGCATTTTAAACGTAAAATCAGTGAACTCCTGGTGAGGCATCCACCCAAGTTGTGGGGGGGAGGGTCCAGCACAGGGGAGGGTCCAGCACAGGGGAGGCGGGGTTGTGAAGGGGAGGGGCCAGTGGAGGGGAGGGGCCACTAACTGCCTGTTGACAGAAACACACAAATAAACAGGAGAATGTAGTTTGTGTATCCGGTGTCCCGCTGTATACTGGCAGTAAGTGATCACCCGCATACAAAGGAGAGAATAGCTGGCTAAGATAACTTCAACCTTACCTTTGATAGTACCACGGTCCAAGTCATTGCATTGTCACTGCATAAAGAGTACTGCAGCTAGCTAGCATTACATTGTCACTGCCTAAACAGTACTGCAGCTAGCTAGCATAACATTGTCACTGCATAAACAGTACTGTGACAATAAAAGTAAATAAATATATGTGAGATAACAGTAATGCGGTTTGTCAAAGCATGCACACTAATGAAAGCCAATAAAACATTGAAACAAGTCGACAAAGACACAATATGAAGTCCAACAGCTCCTGTCATTTGGAGGGGGTCTGAATACACACCAGAGAGGCTGATAGAGGGGAGTCGAGGTGGTGGAGGAGGCGTCAGGAGTCGGGATGGTGGAGGCAGTGTCGGGATTGTGGAGGTTTCGGGGGGAACTGAGGCAGAGGGAGATCGTAAAAGCATGGAGATTAAGAAGGTTTTGCTAAAAAGAAAAAACACCATAAATCCACAAACTGAAATACATGCATTTTGAATGGGACTGATGAAATAGGATAAAAACATCACACAGTGCAATAAAGAGAAATCAAGACAATCTGTTGACCTACCAATGGGTGCGGAACATAAGATCAGGACATGCCACAAAAACATATTAGACTAGATCAGGATTCATATCATGTTGACTTCACTAGCTAAAATGCTGAATGTTTAGTTACTTCATAATTTGCTTAAAATGTTTACAGTTCAGAACAGACAAAAGCATGCTCTTTCATTGTACCTGTGTTGGTTAGCCCCTCCTCTAAATGATTCAGGAAGGAGAAGTTAGAAGATAATGTCTTAATTAACCACTGCCACGCCCAGAAGTGATCCTGCAAAAAAGAACAGACATAATGAGTTAATACTTGTGTGGTTGACATGGGCCTGAACATTATTGTTTTCTTATAATATTAGGAATGAAAAATTAGTTGTGTTAAACAGACTCGTAGATTTCTAAAAATACACAGCTTAAAAGAATGTAGGGAACACATCGGGTCTGGATGAAGTAAATATATTAAAGATTAAAATCTTTACTGTACATGGTGTAATTTGTTGCGAACAAAATTATGTAACAACAGAAATAAAAACCCAGGGCCCACTGCACCAGGAGGAACCCAGGGCCCACTGCACCAGGAGGAACCCAGGGCCCACTGCACCAGGAGGAACCCAGGGCCCACTGCACCAGGAGGAACCCAGGGCCCACTGCACCAGGATTTCATCATGCATTACCTTGTATGCATGGGTGATGGGCAGGATTGGGGTCAAAGGTTGATCCATCAACCGTAATGCCAGAGCCTGCGTTACAAGGAGCAGAAGGGCCTGCTCTGGAAACACCTTGACAGAACAGACGGACACACATGTTAACCCAGGTTCCATTGATTTAATATTAATGTTTGAAGAACACAGACAAGTTGAAAAAAAATTTCACTTGGCATTTGCCCAAAGAGAAGAGAAGTAACTAAAAAAACACAAATGCATCCACTTCATTAAATTAATGGTTGGACAAGTTTTACAATCAAGAAATATTTTTTTCAAGTCAACCCCCCCAGCACACATTAGCTCCATGTTCAAAACTATCAGTCTCAAACTACTAAAACACGAAAATACTTGGGCTAAAGGTCATCTTACTGATGAAGCATTAGGGTTAAGGGTCATCTTACTGATAAAGCATTAGGGTTAAGGGTCATCTTACTGATAAAGCATTAAGGTTAAGGGTCATCTTACTGAAAAAGCATAAAAGTTGTAGGTCATTTGACTGACAAAGCGTTAGGGTTAAATTGTACACAATTAAGGGGCATCTCATCATCGAGCCAAAAACATTTTAGGTTGTGTGGTGTGTGTACCGCAAGAAAAGCTCGAGGTATCTGGATGTTTTGTCCCACAGATCCCTGGTTGAGTAAGATCTTCTTAGCAACATCACTCGCCTCCTACAAACAAACAAGGCTAAAATATCATCGTCCTCATCATCCCAGTGGAAAATTGAGAGAGGGTGTGTGTGTGTGTGTGTGTCAGTACCTCAAGGTACGCAGTGTCAGTTGGAACAACACAAGTCGGGAGGGTTTTTATAAAACAGGCCCAACTCTGTGACTGAAACAGATAGAACAACTTAAATGGTATACCACCATTAGACACACTCAGGGTTTTTATAAAACAGGCCCAACTCTGTGACTGAAACAGATAGAACAACTTAAATGGTATACCACCATTAGACACACTCAGTAACATCCCCATTAGGTCCTCTCAGATAATGTAACATCCCCATTAGGTCCTCTCAGATAACGTAACATCC